>PTEX01000183.1:1519396-1583013 GCA_003342815.1 Eudromia elegans
GGGGCGCTGCCCGCGCCCGCCCGCGCGTAAGTACCGCGGTCCTGGGGAGGGGGTCGGCGATCGCGTGCGCTGAGCCCTGCTCCGCGCGCGCCCGCCTAACGGCCATCGCGTAACGGCCATCGCGTAACGGCCGCGGCGCAGTGGGGAGCGGGGCTCGCGGCCGCGCGTGCCTCTCCAAGGCGCGGGTCCCTGGAGGACCGCGGCTCGGGAAAGGCAGCGGAGCTCGCGCTGAGCCCCGCGTAGAGCGGAGCGCGCCGCCAGGCCCGTCCGCGGCAGGGCTCGCTGCCCTTGCCTGCGCGGCCGGAGTGTTGGCTGCTGTGGGAGAAGGCAAAAACTGCGCGTCGTGCTCCAGAGAACATGTGGTCTGTGAACCACCCTGTGGCCGTCTATATAACTCTAAGGGAAGCAGATTAAAAAGCTGATACTTGGTCTGCAACCCTCTGTCAGTTCTCTTGTTTGTTTGCTTTTCTTTTATGTATCTGTTGGACTTCTTATAACCTCTTTTCCCAAAGTTTGGGTGATTTTTAAAGCCAACTCTGTTAAAATGCCTGATTTGTCCCACTTGCTGCCTTTCGAGGTCCAACCCATTGACAAATTCATGGCTCGTCTCTTTCCCTCTCCAGTAGTTAAAATCTCGCTGTGAGTTCTGGCAGGTGGCTGGTCCCTGTCGGGTGCTCCATCCCATCTCTGCCTGACACCCCGCTGGGGACTGGTATTAAATTAAACCAAAAGCAAACCATGGGCTTTCTCTCCCACCCTGCTTCCAATGCTGATCCCGCTCCCAGCTCATGATCTAGACCCAATACGGACACGCACAAGAACCAAGTGCTGCTGTCTTGCTTGCTGGCCCAACTACAGCACTAATGCTCTCAGCAGCCACGGCGTCAAAATACGGCATTAGACAAACAACAGATATCATAGTTGCCATTTCTAGGATCCCTGGGTTATCTGTGCACGAACTGAGCAGGGCTTTTCTTATTATGCCTCTTTCTGCAACAAAGCTGCTGTTTTCCATTTTCACATGATGTGTTTGTAAATTTGACGTGCTCTTGAAATTCCCCAGGGATGATACTGTGCCTGATCTCCCTCCTTTCTGCCCAACTTGAGAATGAATAGGAACAAAAAATACTACTTTATGTCCGCGCAAATTGTTTGTGCTAAGCCAGTTTTTGGACACCTGGCTGCTGCCTACCCTGGCTAGCAGCCGGGACTCCGGCACAAGGCACTCCGGTGATGGA
This sequence comes from Eudromia elegans, assembly GCA_003342815.1. Lineage (NCBI taxonomy): Eukaryota > Metazoa > Chordata > Aves > Tinamiformes > Tinamidae > Eudromia > Eudromia elegans. The sequence goes on from PTEX01000183.1 coordinate 1,520,635, forward strand.
CACGGTTGGTCACAACTGCTCCAATAACAAGAACTGCTCCGCTGGGTTGGATCGAACACTCTCGGGACTCGGAGGCTGCAGACGGATCTGCCATCAAGACCGGCAAAAGCTGGACACCACCCCCAGCCATAAACCCACTGCTGCAGCATCCTGCCCCCATGGAAAAGCAGCACCCCAGCACTGCGTTTTCTGCTTTTCACAGCACAAACTTAGTAGGGAGATATCAGGGGGGCAAATGATCTCATCACTGAAGTATGGGCAGCAGCGTCTAAAGGACTTTGCTACGTTAGCAGCAGCCCTGAATACAGTGAGCACCACTAGATATCTTGCTGCCTTGTGATTCAAGTTCTCCAGCTGCTATGGCTCCTACTTTTGGGTTACATAAGACCTGATTTATAATGAACCTGGAAATATACAGCTAAATTTCTATTCCTTTGCATTACCTTTTAATAGAAAGCATACAAATCAGCATACAATCTCAAAACTGTACCTGTAAATGTAGTCTAACCCTACAGATGTAGCGGAATTCTTGGTCTTTTATTTAGTTCTTACCTGATTTCTTTTAACTTCCCTTCGGCTCTGACTTTGATCTTCATATAGCGCCTTCTTATGCCCTCAGCACCTTCTTATGCCAAATTTGGCATAACTCAGACTATCTTTTGAGTTCTGGAGAGTTCTTTTATTTTTCTGTTCTTCTTCTGGCATGATTTGGAAGACTTGGAAGATTTCCTAGTTTGCTACTTTTTTTTTTCCAGGGAGTGGAATGAAGGTGGAGATAGACAAGGCTCTAAATCTTTGTTATTAAAATACAGCACATCCTTGGGTGCCTGCATTCTTACATTGGAGCCACTACAGCATATAGCCACTATAGCTCAGAAAAGTCCTGGTTACCAGTCCTGGTTACCAGTATGATGGGATGAGAAAAATATTGTGAAAATATAACTCCAGCTATACCTATTCAAACCCTGATACCATAAGGCTCAGTGCTTACAAATCTCCTTTTAATAATTTATTACAGTTCAAGCATAAATTCTCTAGGGAAATTTCAGCAGTTTTATTTACCAGAGTTATTCTCATGCTGTTGCTGGAAAAGTTTTCAAAATGATTAGTCTTCAACAGGTTGCAGAATTATGTGTTTTTTTTATGGTCCTGAATTGATCATATTTTTCTCAGGCTCATGTTTCTAATTTGGATGTTACACAAATTTACCAAAACTCCATTATCCACACACCCATGTATACCATTTTGACTATAGCAACTCTGCATCTTCTAAACCTCAGCAAAAAAATAATCTTTCATATACCATTCTATGTTGAAACAAAACATTATTTTTCTTCTTTTGAAGTCTCGTAGTGTACATATATACTTTTAAGCAAATTCTAAATGAATAGGCATCCAGCTCCAGTTATTCTGTAACCAGCACTGGATACTTAATATCTTTTAAACCTTTTGAAAATCTCACTTTACAGTAGTAGGGGAAAGTCATGCAGGGCTTCTATGTTATAATGAGCTACACACGAGCAGTTTCAAGCTCCAAATCTGGAGCTCTTGGGCAAAAGCCTGAACAAGCAGACATTTCTGCGATGTCTTCATTCTGGATGTATTGGGCTCTTTTGGATTGCCAGAGGAATGCAATTTGAGGGCCAAAGTGTCTTCCAATAGAAGATACTGTGTCACCAATCATCACCTAGTACGTTCTTTCACTATGTGTGCTATATCCAGCATCATATCCAGAATTTCAAGTAGATAAGGCCCAGTACAGGTCTTAAAAAAATCAATGTCAATACTTTACATTGCTCCCAGAAACTAATAAAATACAGGGGAAAACGATGGCTTTTCAAAATTATTTTCAGTCAATATTCTGAGTTCTGAGTTGACTTCAAGGATACAACAGAATACAATTTTTGCCACTCTCAGCAAGAATCTACCTTGTGCACTTACCTTAATGGGCTTAGAATTACGGGTAGTCCTAGAAAACAGCAATTCTAGAACAAAACAGCTACAGAAACACATTTATACATTCTTTTCTACAGGGCCACTGCTCTTGTTTATGATAGTTCAAATTTTACAGTTCAATATTTATAGCTCAGTTAATCACTTTTCTGATTTTTGTGTTCAGTCTCTTTAATGCAGACATCTTACCAGCATGAATGGGTTGGACCTCGATTCCTCATCAGTGGGGCTGCAAGTGGTTGTGCGGTCTTTGCACATCTAGGCCTCCCATTTGCTTCTCTTGGACACCGAATCTGTATGGCAGTGTTGGAGCAGAAGTGTATTTTTTAGCAGATACAAATAGTTTGTCGTCAAGTTTAGCCCATTTCCTCTGTTCCATCCCAGTATCAAGAAGAGGATGATCATGGTACTATGGCAATATCTCTTTGGAACAGACTACTATTTAACATCTTCTATAGGCCTCTGACTGCTACATCTATACATTTACTGGAAGGGAGATAGAGGTGGCCTGGGCTTTGCCTGTCTCTCATGGTCTCTGCTGGCCACAAGATTCCTCATAATAGCAGAACAACCCTTCCTGTGAAAAACACTCTAAACTAAATGGGAAGGACAGCATTTTAGTTACCAAGGAAGGAGAAACTCTGGTAAATCTAGGTGCCGCTCCTGCCTCTCCCAATTTTCTTGCCTAGTCTTAGCCTGGCCATTTCAAGCATTTTGTCCAAGACTCTGGCTCCTTGCCTTCCTTGGCAGGTGTCACTTCCAACGTTCAGCATTTCAGCAGTTATTATCTTGAGCAGAAGTATTGTCCATTGTAAAACGAAGAGTGAGGAACAGTGAGTACAAGGATGTAAGTTATGATGTAGTAAATATAAAAGAAACATTACAGATTTTCTTAAAAGCAGAAAAATAAAGTTCTTTCTCTGACTAAATGCAGTGTTTTAAGCTAGCGTCAGTAACTTATTTTAAAAATGTATGCAGCCCTCATTTGATAGGGTACTGAAGTCAGGTTGGTAGCATAGATAAGTTAGAGGTATTTAAAAAAAAAAGTTGTAGCTTTGTAAAAAGTAGTGTGTTCAGTTTGCTTTTTCTTCTTCTTCTTCTTCTTTTTTTTTTTTTTTTTTTTTTTTGGTCAAAAGCTTCCTCATCTCTGAGAGATGAATAACTGGTCACAATCTGACTGGTATCAGAAAGAAATCAATATTTAATTCCTGCCAGTAGCTGCTTGAGTTTCATTCTGTGCTCTCAAAAGCATCAGTCATGTTGCACAGCAGACATTTTAGCACATGAGATAGGGCCGAACTTTGTGTTTCGGAAACAAGACTCCTTACCCTAAATGCTTATACAGAGGCTGGATTTGACTCAGCAAGCCCAAGCACTTTCTTCAAAATGGTTGGAGTATAAAATGATGGAACTAAAGAACATGTTGCTGCTTAACACAGGCACGGTTTCAGGCACAAGCCACAAAGGTAACATGGGCAAGAAAAATGCCGAGAACATTGTTCTTCTCCACTTGTGCCCTTACAGCTTTGAGGTGAATTTAAGACAGCTTTGACTACATGAAAGTGGGCATTGGTGCTTATACCAGAATCGTGAGAGCAATTATGAATTGCTGCCCTCTCTGGCTGTTGCTGCTCTGTGGGATGTGTAATGGGACTTGGTAATGTCAGCGCACATGAGCCCACAGTTCCAGCCATCAAGGCAAATGCACAAGAATGCAAAAATATCAGCAAAGTAAGTTGAAATACAGAGTGGATTAAGTGCTGCCCTGCATTTTAGCTACCTCACACATTAAAGTGTGGCTTCATCCTGCTTAAATTTAATCACATCACTGAGGTGGCCAAGGTAGAAGCACTGCTATCATGGGCTTTCTGCAGTTGGGACTGGCTCTCTGAGAGAGCAGATCAGTCCTAGGGAGGCATTACAGGAATTTACAATAACCAGCTGCTCACTGGTTCATCGCAGGTAGAGAGGAGATGCTGGGGCAAGAGATTTTGGTGTAGTCAAAAGCCCAGATTTCTTCTATTATTTGCAGTTTCATTAACATTTCTAATTCTTTTGAGAAGATAATGTTTTTGTGAACACTTTCACAAAAGATGTGCCATGTTTTTCCAGAGAGCTATGGCTAATGGCACAGTTAGGAAGAGGTTCAGGCTTCCATGGTTATGAAGCAGTAATTTCTCAGCTCTTACTTACTCTTTCTTTCTGAAGTCATTTCCCTGTTGGCTCAGAAAATTGATTCCTGCTGCAGGATTCTCTGTAAATCTCAGTCCTCTGAGCAGCAATACATTTTTCAAGACGTATAACTTAATTTTGGTGCTGATGTAAACAAAGCTTCTGCATGTACACTACACATCCACATCTGTCAAGAGAGGTGTGACCAAACGGTAACAGAGTCGCAAAGGTATATACACAGTGTGGGAGATACAATGCGGTATACCCAGATTCTTAACTCCAAGACAAGTTTCTTCTTATAACAGATTATGACAATGGAGAGATAGAGTGAGGTTTATAAACAGCATGGAAAGATTTTAGCCAAAGACCTTGACAGAGTGTTTTTAAGGATGGGAAGCATTTTTTTTTTCTAGTATTATTAATTAAAAAGCAAAATAGAAAAATTATCTGTTTGCACAAAGATAGTGTCTTGAACTATGTTAAATATTTTCCTAAGGCCTTTATCAGGCAGAGCATGGTCATGGCTAGATATTTTGGCCTATAAAAGCACTGGGATGTGGAGCAGTGTTTAAAAAATTAGAACTACCTTCCACACCATTAACTTTTCAGTGAGAACAAAGTAATTACAAAAATCTAAAAGAAAAATATATTCTTGCTTTTAATTAGCAAACCACACTGATGAGATTTTTTAAATACACTTACACATCAGGCCTGATCTGGATCTCTTTTGCACTTGCGCATATCCAGAGTATTGCCAGAGAAGTCCTGGTGCGGCCCTGCCGTGTTGCAGCGGTACTGCTGAGAGAAGAGCATGGTCCACAGGCTGCAGACAAATATAAGTAACAGGACGTTTTCAGTAAAAGCCACTTTCTCTGAGGAAGGGTCCTCAAGCAGCCTCAGTTCCTGACGTTAGTATATAGCTTCAGTGGACGATGTCTGTGGCAACCCACTTCCATCTGGCCATTCATTAGTCTGATAGATTATGATTATTATCGGTTTGGCTGTGATGAGGCTCAACTTCGTGCTGTTAAGGAAGTGACCCAGTATCCTTAGACTATTTCACGGAGTTTCACAAATGGATCTGGTCCCAAAGTTACAAAGAACTATAGTTGAAATAATAAAGAACTTTTTTTTGTTGTTTTTCTACTCACAAGTACCCAATGGTACTTTTTTTCTTCTTTCCTCCTCCCCCACCTTCTTTTTTTTTTAACAAAAGAGGAACCCTATGCCTTAAAATCCTTTCCTCTGTCTTTCTATTTTGCAGATCATTTACTCATCTCCCTGTAAAAGTAATCCCTTCACATGCCTTTGACGGACTTAGAGATGCCTTCATCATGTAAGTTGACAATGTTTTCCATAGACTTATCGTTGATTACTTGTATGTAATTCTATCACAAACCCTCATCATAAATAACCTAAGTTTGAATTAATTGAAAATATGTTGCTAAAACATATTCATGATAAGAAAAAAGAAAAAAAAAACTGGGAGAGCATGAACATAAGTCATTTTTTTCTTCTAAGCAATATAATATAAAAAGTTCTTTGAAAACATGTTTTTTTAAAGTTACAAAAGATAACATAATGGAATATTAATCATTTCCCAGAGAACTGGATATAATTTGATAATTGATTATAGGTACTTCTGAGTTGTAAAGACTATAGGAATCTATCATAAAATGTTATTACTGCAATGAATAGTACAGTATTCTATCATTATATATTTATGTAATGCCCAAATAAGGGAGGTTTTTTGTTTGTTTTGTTTTGTTTTTTTGCTTTTCCGCACCAAGAGATAAAGTGTGGTACCCACAACAGCATACGTCTGAGAAGAAAACCAAATTCATACATCATGTTTTTAGCCTTATTGATGACAACAAACTTTCAAAATACAATAAAATTCATTATGCATCTATAATTTAGGGTTTTTTTTCAACTGAATCTTCCAAACATCTGTATTTGTTTAAATTTCATCAGAAATAATTCCAGTTAATTAAATAGGAAGTAGACATAGGCTTTAAAATTCTCATAATTATTCATGGTCTTTGATATAAGATGATACAATGTCAAGGGAGAGGAAGCCACAAAGAGTCAGATTAGAAGGCTTAGCTGGCCATATACTGTCCTTATTCCAACAGAAAGATGGCAGGTTTGAATCTCCTTTTTTAAAAAAACCAAATCTTTTATTGGCCTTGAGTATTCACTAAAGAACAAAGTTCATGACAAAAAAATGAAATCTGGAACAGGAGAAGATGAACTCCCACAGTAACAATGCCAGTTTCTATTCTAGGTGCACTTTTTAGACTTTCCTTCACCAATAAAAAGCACATAGTATGTCAGATGTTAAAATATGCATTAAGTGTTAAGCAATTTCTCTTCAAGAAAAAGGAGAGTAAAAAGAAAAACTTTCTGTAGTGCATTTCCTGAAGGAAAAGACTTGAAGATAATGTAAAAACCTGAATAAATTAAACTAGATTAATTTAGCTTTTCATGCTTATTGGTTAAACGCAAGCAGCCAATTTGTAGACTTGCATGTTTCTGTAGGCCTGTCAAGTAGAAAGCAAAATAAACCATGTCTTTGCATATTCAACTGCAGTTAAATATAGTACGATCCAATGGCACCACATTCTTACATTCACTTTTATCCTAATGATTAACCAAAACTTATCATTTTCAGATGGGAAATCAAAATAAGTCTACAATCTTTTTCCTACCTATACGATTTGATGCTAAACCTTTCCAAATTATATGCACAACCTCCTCTTCACAGAGTATATGTTTTGTTCATTGACATTTTCCCATCCACAAAGAGAACGTAATTGATTTCTGTCTTTTTAATCTATCTCCAAGCTAAGAGCACAGAAATCAATGTCTTTGGCTGAAGTAAATCTATATAACACTTCATAATTTTATTGAGATTCAGTATTACTTTGAAAAATGCATACTTTTTAATTAGAAATCTCTAAATCATCTGTATGGCAACTCATCACCAACTGTAAATCACCTGATAAATTATTCTCACTGCCACAAGGCATTTTGACAGAGGTAAATGGGAAAGCAGTAGGAGACAAGAGGAACCAATTGGAAGGACCAATTCAGACCCCAGACCTGAAGAAATCTTTTGCTTTAAGTCCTGTGAGTAGTCACTAGAATCTGATCCCTTTCACACTAAGCTGATGAGTTTTAGAAGATCATGCAGGCAACAGGCCATGTGCTAAGCATGCAGTTTTCATTCACAGATATCTACTGCAATATCAAAAATAATAAACCACCTGTGAATTTATCTACCTTTCTCATTATTGGAAAAATAATGATTTTTTCTCCATAAGAAATAGATACATATTTCATATGTGATTTCTATATGCATTCTCCTTTACTACCACAAATGAAAAAATGAAGTCACATTTGCTTACAGGTCTTTATATCACAGTGCAGCCTCTATAGAAATTCCTTTCTTGTAATTATAATACAAATTTAAAAAATGTCAGGACTTTGAGAATACTAAATCTGATTTTGTACATGTGTTTCAGATGTTCAGAAAATGCCCCCCTTCCTCCCCCTTTTTTTTTTCATTATGTAATCTTAGCTTTAGTCTGTGTGCACTTCCAGTCAGTTCTGTCTGGAAAAAAAACTCTCTTATGAACAGTTGTTCCCTGTACATGCAACAATATATACCATCTACTTTCTGGGGTTAATTTTGTGTAACATCTAGAATCTTAATCTGGCAGGAATTCATCAAACATCAAATAAGTGGATTTTTTTTCTCTGTATACAGCATTGTCTGTTCTGTAATATGCATGTGGAGTAGGGTAATCAGTACATCAAAATCTGACAATGCCTAAAAAAAATTCTTATTGATCTTTCTAATGATGAAGTGGAGCCACTTTCTATCAGCTTGCATATATGTAATGAAAATAGCATCTTAAACCAAAAATTATTCAGCGCACTGAATGCAAATTTGTACATTTGTATGTTTGTACATCTGTGGAGTAGATGACATTCGCTCTGTCTTTATAGCATCTGAAGAATAATAAACATTATCTACATCCTTGCTCATGCAGAAAGAGCCACTAAATGGGACCAGTCATGTCAGCAACAGGCTTGCAGGCTTGGACTCACTCTATTTATCTTAGTTCTGGCCCCAAGTCAATATCTGATGTACAATTTATTGAGAAAAATTGAGATAGGCTGTTATGCAGATAGTAAGAAGAGTTGGCATGTTTAAAGGTTAATACAGCAAAAAAAAAATCACTATCAACTGCTACAGGAATAGGTTCTCGAGGTCTCTACAGTGAGATATTGAAACTGCTGCTGCAAAAAAAGGATTGTATGGGTTTTTTAGCAAACACATATAAAAGAAAAATATAAAATGGAAAAGCAATTTCTGGTATTTCTTCCACTAATGTATTGCTTTGTGTCTGCCTTTTTTTGTTACAGTGAAATCTCTCAGAGCGACTCCCTAGAAAGAATAGAAACGAGTGCATTTGACAGCCTTCCTGTTTTGTCTGAAATGTAAGCATCAGCCAAAAAAAAAAGTTTCATGTTGTAATTTAGGATCTCCAAGGACTAAAGAGTCTGCAGAGAAGTATCCCTAGACCAAGTCTTCCTATCTTACTTCAATCGGCTTTGGATTAGACCTATGATGAGAAACATCTCTCTCCAAAGTACCATAAACAATAGAGAAGGTTTTATAAAGTCAAGCCGTGGAGATCTAAATCATGCAGAGACATTCATGTGTATAAAGTTTCATTGCCTTCAGTGAGCTCAGTGGCAGTAATGGAGCTCTGTGTCTGCTTCCACTGCACTGTCTAGTCTTCTAAGCACAAAAATAATTTGAGATGACAACAGAAGAGAAATATTACAAGATGTCACTTTCTTTTTTGAAGTTTTACTTTGCAAAGCCCTACAACATTTAAATACATATGTTTAATATGCACAGCTCTTCTTTTGAGTGCTAAAATATTACTCAGAACATGTACTGATTTTCAACTTGAACTCTATAGAACAGACATCTGAGAGAGTGAGCACTGACTAGGAGAATGCTCTGAAATATTTTGTGAAATTGGAAACTATAAATCTGATGCAGTATGTTATTACTGCACTATTACTAGCTTTTTCCGTACAGCATGGTCAGTGATTGGTTTAAAAATTATGGAGTTGAGTGAGGACAAATCTGTCTTTTTTATTATTATTAATCATAAGTAAATTACATTGAAGCTAGTTATTTGCTCACATAAGCAAAAGGTGCAGATTTGTCCAGCTCTTATTGTGTCCAGCTCTCACTAGCATCGATGCTGAGTTTAAGGAAAAAAGGATTTGCCCTTATGTATTCCTGTTCATAGAGAGCTTGTCAACTGCCTGTCGTCCAAAAGAACAACCTAAACAAGGCCACTAGAGAAACAGGAGACTAGCAAGAAGACATGTTTGAATCTTGAATGCTCTACAGGTCTCGCACTGTCCCAAGCTGCACTCAAAGGCAATTTCAGAGGATAACCAGAATAGGCAGTTCAGTGTATTTCTTGGATTTGAACTCCTGCTGCAGTTTCATTTGCTAAAATCTATGCATTCTGAAAATCATGAGGGAACTGGACTAGAGCCTTTCTGCTTTATGCCAAGATAGGGGTTGGTCTATCAAGGAGCACTTTTTGCATCTGTATTGAGAGGGCAACCATTAGCAAACAATGTTTCTTACACTCTTATTTCCATTTCCACTTATCTCCAGTTTTTGCAGATATGAACGAAAATCTGGTGGAATATCAACTGGAATCTGGTGCTGTGTCACCACTCGCGTAATGTTCATGGGTATCCTAAGAGTTTAAAACATCAGAGAACTTGTCTTTCCTGGCTTGGCGGAGCATCACTAAGATAATTTAAGGTCAAGCTGATGCCAAAGGGTATGGTGGCAGGGCAGTAACCGGGGCACACACAGGTGTGCACCGAGCTCGAGTTCCTCCCTCGACAACCACCTGTTAGAGGCACATTCATCGAGATGTGATTTTGTAGAGTTCCTGGCACTAACAACTCCCATAATGGAATCCAGCAGCCAATGAGTTCCTCTGCCAAAGTGAAACAAATCCTCAATTAGGGCTTTGCTTACCCTTTTTAGCCTAGAATCTCCAGACTTCAAAGTCAGCTACGACTTCATTTCAGTGTGTGTGATTTAGAAGAATAAAAGAATAAGATGCAAAAACAGTTATCAGTGCAGTTAGCATTGGGCAAGGAACTAAACCCCAGATACGTGCCTAGTTCTAGGCTGCATGAAGATCCACTGAGGCTACTACCAAATACCAGACTCGAACTGCGCTTTGTAAAGACGCAAAGTGGTAGGTCCTAATACCATGCAGAAAGCAGTGCAAATTCAGGAGCATCTTTTGCTGCTTATTCAACAATTCCAACTTGTTTTTATTATTGATACTGCTGCAAGATGTCTGTTAGCAGTGTAAGAGCCTTCTGTCATATCCTGTGTTTGACTGTTCTCTGATTAAGGGCAATTGCTAGCAAAATTCAGGTCTCCCATACAATAACTACAGAAGTTTCTCTTTTTTTCATTACAGATTAATCCTAAACACAAAAAATCTGTTGCACATTGAGGATGGAGCATTCAGAAACCTTCCAAGGCTAAAATACTTGTGAGAAAGATTTCTATTCCTTTTCTACTTGTATTCTTTTTCTCTAAAGGAGGAGACAAATTACACAAAGGAGTATAAAGAGAAGCTTTTCATGCATTGCAGCACACTAAAAGTACATGCCTCATTTACCATAACTTTAATGTGCAGTTAAACAATTGTGAGATCTTTCAATAGGCTCAAAAATAAATTAACCTAGGGCAGACCAGTAACGGACAAAACTACAGCAAAATGGGCTAATTAATTCTGCTATGTGATTATTTCTAAAATAAAGCTTTCAGACAGACAAGATACTATGCAAAGAAGGGCAAATAAAATTCTCTTCTTTGTGCTTAATGTAGAGACAACATCCACAACTTCTCAAGGACACTGCCTGAGAATGCTACATACATAATTTCTACGTCTTACAAAAATAATTGTAGCTGAACGAAAAAATCACCCACCTTTTAAAGCAAACTTAACTTTGCTTTAAAGTTAACTTTGTACTTGCAGAGTCAACTTCTTGATGCATTCCAGTCTTGAAACTCTTTCTCCTGTAAGTGGCAATTATGCTTTTCTCTAGGAGCATTTGTAATACCGGAATAAGACAATTTCCAGATCTGACGCAGATCTTCTCATTAGAAGCTCATTTTATTTTGTAAGTAGAGACCCAGTCTAGCCCAATATGAGTCTTGCCATTTTGTTCCTATGCAGCTGACAAAAATACTTTTCTTCCTAAAGGGAGCTCTGTGATAATTTGCGTATGACAACTATACCTCGAAATGCTTTCCAAGGGATGAACAATGAATCACTGACACTGTGAGTAAAACAGTCATAGTTCCAGTTCCATCTATGAAGGTAATGCTTCTGTTTAAGGAAAGTAGCTTCACTTCGTAAACTTCTTGAAATTAATGCCTCTAGAATAGATTTCTAGAATGCAAATTAAATTTGAAATACTTAGAAAGTAGAGAGTTGCATTTCAGCTGGTAGCTTTTACGGATGCTCTCTGAGCACGTTTTTTTCCCTTAAGACTGAATTAGGAAAGAAACTATGAACAAGAAGTCCAAGTCCTCATCTTCAACACAGTATTGTTTTTAAAAACTACTGTCATCTGGACATAAACTCCAAAAGCTACATTATGTGCCAAAGTCCGTCTCTTTCCCTCAGGGATATGGTCTCCTGAATTAATACATTCAGAGTAGACCAGACTAATACCACTGATCCACACTTTAACTGGAAGAGTGAGCCAGTTTCTTGGCTGCTAAAACAAGGAAAGCTGCTGAGCTTCATGTGTGCAGGGTGATTGCAGAAGCAATCGCTAGCTCCTCTGGCACTTCAGTTAAAAAAGAAATGCTGCATTTGTGCTTTGTTCCTCTAGTCATAACTGGGAAATGGAATTCTAACCCTAGATGCTTTTTGGGAAGTTCTATAGCAATTTACCCCAAAAGAAAATGCATACGTAAGAATTTGGTGCATTTTACATCTGCTTCTTTCCTCCATGAAAAAAAAAAAATATGCATGGTTCTAACAGTAATTTTTTAGGGAACGAGCAGCAACATTGGACTGAAGCCCTCAAAAGGCAGAAAGCACACTTGATTGTATAAGAAAAACTGCCCCAGTTCTCCACTGTCAGCAATGGCAAGTTCTTGACAACAGTAAAATACTTTGCATGTACCTGCGATAGCAGCAAGTTTCTTACAAAAAGATTTTTGTGAGCAGTGTGCTTGTATTAGCAAAGAGCAGGAAGGCAGAGAACAAATTCATACAAAACTATTACTATAATTTCCCCTTACTCAGCTTACCTTGATTCCTAGTAGTCTCCACATTGAGACTTTCTTTTTAGCAAACAGTGGTTTCATTGCTACAGCCGTCTGTGAGACAGGTGGGCTTAATGGTAAGTAAGCTGCCACCTCTGAGGAAGATGAAAGCAGTGGACAGCCAAGGTGAGCTGTCAGCTGCTGAGAAAGCAAAAACATTATATGGATTTTAGAGTACAAAGGCCTCACAAAAATTACTTCCAAGAAATGCTCAAATAGCAAAAAATGCAGACTGAAGCACAGGATGTGCCTGTGATTCAGCCCATCTGAGGAGGGAGCAGCTGAACAACAGAGGGCAGCATCAGGCCACCTGTGGAGTGTTGGAGCAACCAGTCAGCACCAATCGGGAGGCCAATACTGCAGAGTCAAACTTTGCAGACCAGAGTGATTTTTAAAATGCAGCCTGCACCGAAACTGGGAGTCTTTCCTTTTTCCATTTTTTCATTTTCCAAAACCCCAGCACAAAACTCAATAAATATTTCTGCAGACTAGCAGTGCACATGAGCAAGTACTTTTGACCAGATTAGGCCCTTCATTCAGCAGGCTGATGTACTGGCATGACAGTAATTTGTGCACAAGTTTTTGTGTATCAACCAAAACCTTTGTAAACTGTTAAGGAACTAGACATAAATCTGACTTAAGGCCACTCCTACACAGCGTTATCCTCTGCGCCTCTTTTCTACTAGGAAGTTCTCAAAATAACTTCAGTAAAACTATGATTTTGTTAAAAGTGAAAAAATACAATAGACCAAGAGAGATGCTTAAAATTTTGCTGCAACTCCAAAGCATATAAAATGGAAGTGTCTAAGTCCCAGTCAGGAAATCACCAATAGAATAATTTTTCTCCTACCATTTGGTGATAAAGAACTCATAAGAGTAAAAGAACTACCTAATCAGCAGCTCCCTGATTGCAGAGCTACGCTTTAACCCCAGCCTGTGTAATTAGCTGTAATTACCTGAAATAATTCTGATTGTTGCAGCATGGTCTAGTGATGTACACATAATCCATAAAAGTGTAAATTCAGCCTACAGTAACACTTAGCACTACTAATAGCTTATTTCATCTTTCTAGTAGTTAGTTTTTCATGTGGATGTAGGAAGAGGGTGCATGGAGAATTGACACTGCATATTCACGGTGAATTTTAAGGAAATTACTAATATCCAGCAAGAATATTTGAATGCTGTCACGTTGATTTAGTATTAAAATTAAAGTACGCTGGAATTGTAATGCACTTACTGTAAATTCATTCATATGAAGGTATGAGGTGTGATCTTTAGTAAAATTCATATTTAAAATAGTGCAGGATTTTTATTTTTAAATAGACATGAAATACATATTTCAGTGTGACTGAGATGACAGCTGGCCTTACAGTATGTCAACTCCAAGTTGCTGAGGAGGTCACAGTGGATATCAAAACACGGTTGAAGCCACCTGGGAACTGGAACTTGGTGAACTATCTGCACTGTCAATCCACTGTTCCTTCTGGTATCAGCTCTCCCAAAAGGAAGTGAAAAAGTGACAAGAAAATATTTGTAGAGACAAAGGGGGCGTTTGTAAACTGCATCAAATTTTATATTAAGGCAGAATAATAAAACAAATATATGCACGTTTTGGAAACATTAACTTGGCTACCCATTGCACAAATGGATTTTTCTCAGTGAAATCAGACCCACAGGTTTTATCTTCTAGCGAAGGACATGAGCTGGAATGTAGTTGCCACAGGGCCCAGCCTTGAGGTTCCCACCACGGGGAGCTAAGGACGCAGGGTGGGCACCTAGTCTCCCTGTGCAAACACGGAACAGCTAAGTTCCTGGTGCACCGTTCAAGCCTGGTCGCGTGCTGAGCAGAGCACTGCTTTACAAGAGCTAACAGCTCGCGGGATATTGGGCTAGGAGTGAAACACCCCTGTCTCTGCCAGGCCATCTCTCGGGTTGTAGCAAGATTTCTCTATCCACAGGAGATGTGCACACCAGGAGCTCCCTCAGGCCTTCAGCACAGCTATCCCTCTTACATCCCTTCTGGCCTTTAAAGTCTTGCATTTCTCTCTGCAATTTGGCACTGCTGCCATAGGGAGGATAGAAAGAAAAGTCACAGCCTAGTCCCAGCCTGTTGACTCAGGCAGCTTTCTGAGCTGGAGGATAGAATCATATGCTGAAATCACAGAATCCGGGTCTTGTGTTTCACAGAGAAGTGTCCTGCATTCATTTTTTTCATGCAAGGCTCTTACCTGGAATAATATCTTGTTTCGGGATCTCAGTACAAGGTAAGCACAGGCACTGACCTGCTCAGAGCAGGGAAACAGGAGTTCTAAGCATCTAAATGACCAAGTGCTTAGCGAATTTAAGCTGCAATTTTATCTTAACTTTAAAAGCATGCCAGTCTTGTCTACAGCATGCCATTGTTACCTATGTCCTTTATAAGCCAGACTCTTAATTATTAAAACAAATACAATTTTAAGAATTGAAACATGTACAATAAATGTAATGTTTTATTTTTCCAAATCTGATTTCCTTATGCATTTTTTTTTCTCAGCAAATTATATAAAAATGGATTTGAAGATATCCACAGCCATGCCTTCAACGGGACAAATCTGAATCAATTGTAAGTTTTCCCTTCTCAGTAATTTTCTTTAAGAGTAAACCATAATTCCATACTATAAAAGGTTCATCATTCAGATCAACTGGCTGCATCTTGCATTTCCTGATACCCACTAGAAAGCTACAGATTTCCATGCCACTAAGTTGTTGATTCTGTATTTACTTTTTCTTTTCCTTGAAGCATAATCTTCTGGAATAATGAAGTTATGAGAAAATTTCTTATTAATTACTAAAGTGTAATAAATTCCTAAACTTAGCAGCAGTTGTGTAAAACTTGAAAATGTAGCTCTAACTCAGGAAAGCATAGAAGAGTTAACAGTGTTTGACTCCACAGAATTCTGAAGGACAATAAAAACCTCAGGAGAATACACAACGATGCCTTGAGGGGGGCCACAGGGCCAGATATTCTGTAAGTATGGAACCACTTTATTATCTGATTTTATAGGTGTCCCCCCAGGAAACTTACTGTGCTAAATATATTACAATATTTCAGTGAAAAGAGAGTGTTTTTTGTTTGTTGGCTTTTTGTTTTTGCTTTTTTGAATGGATGCTGCATTTCTTACCTTCTACCAACAGTGAGACATATCAGTACAATGCCATGAAGCATTGCGTGCTTTAATTAATATGCTTTATTAAAGCACCTAAAGCAGCCCTTTAGAGCAAAGAGCCACCTGGGTGTTCTCACTGTGAAGATGGCTAGAGAGCCACATTCATCCACCTTATTTGTCTTTCCTGGGCCTAAGCAACCTTCCCTTGATCCATGCACAGTAACTTTCAAGAGAAGTTAGGACACAACCCTCAGAGTGGGGTGTTTCAATTTCACCATGACAGCATCAGCCTCTTGCCTAACTGCGGTTCAGATGTAATAAAGAAGCACTTAAACTCTTGATTGAAACTTTCACATTACCTAAACACCACACTCCAAGAACACATCCTGGAATAAGCTCTTGGGACAGTTAGGCAGAAAGAGGCCAATTTATTGCCTAAGACTTAAGAGCCAGGAATTTACTCACATCAAGCAGAGACCGAATCAGGCATGCCCTGAACTTTAATGTCTTCGGTGCTGGGCATCAGCTGAATACAGACAAGAAAAGAAAGGATATATGTCTGTGCTGGAGATCAACTGTTGAAGTTGCTTTGTGGATTTAGACCTTTGTGAAGAACTGAGTCACTGTTATCCAACTTCATGCTTTGTTCTGTTTTTATAGGTATGAAAAGAAAATGTTCTCTTTACTTTACAGGGATATTTCTTCAACAGCTCTGGAATCCCTGCCTAGTTATGGACTGGAGGCTATTCAAGTCTTAAACGCAACATCATCTTACTCTTTAAAGAGACTGCCACCACTGGATAAATTCAGTAACCTTCTGGAAGCTGTTTTAACTTATCCCAGCCACTGCTGTGCTTTTAGAAATATAAGGACAGAAAAGTAAGTCCAAATAGCACAGTATTGTATCACAGTACATCAGAAACTCCAAAATGGCAATTCTACTGTATTCAGCTCACAGAACTCTGATTATCCTTATTCCACTTACAAGAAAGCTGTGGAACATAATAAGGCATCACACAAAACAACAGATGTCTGCTAAAGCCAGCAATCTAATTTCCACTTATTTCAGAACAGAAATTGATGTCATCCTGTGCCCAGTATCTGCCAGCAGGAGCATTATTCTAAGTTTACTTAGAGCTTATATTTTTCTTCATATTAAAAAAAAAAAGAAAAAAAAAAAGAGTTCTAGCACATGGAAAACGAATTTCCATCAGCATCAACAGCATGTTGTCCTGAATAAAGAACCTCCTGTAGCCTTTAGCTATGCAGCTTACTTAACGTAGGTGATATGATAACCTTGTAGAAAAGGCAGGCTTTCAATTACTAAAATAAGTACTTGACACAAGCCTGAAGAAGCTGAGTTCCAATGCCTTCAATTAATAATAGATAATGTTATTCTTCCTGTTTCAGAGTTGGGAACTATGCACACAGAGAACTTGGTATTTGCTGTTTGGGACAGTCAATCATGTATAACTAGGGGTAATTTTCTAGCATTTTTTGCTCAGTAAATCAGCTCTCATTTGGCTTTAGGCAGCCAAAGCCACTCCAAAAGATTTTAGCTGGGGCTATGAACATTTCACACTTCTAGTCTGTGTGTCTGTAATGAAGACAACAGAAAATATGCATCAGGCAGCCACTTGTGGGACACCAAATTCATGTGTGACTTGCCTACCATCATATAAGGATTGTGCTGTAAGGGCAGGAAGAGAATCCAACCCTTTGCAGCATAGTTGGATGCTTTCTCTGTGCACCTCATTTTACTATGTGGTCCCTGCTACAGGAGTCAAGCAGTTCCTACCATCATGCATTTCCTTGCATTTTCATAACTACTGACCTGGGATTCAGGTCTAGAGTAGTCTGTTTCTGTCTCCTACTAGGCACTTCCGTGGCCTTATACTCTGCCTACAGTCCTCCTGCCCAATTTTCCTACTCTGCCCCAGATCCCATTCCTCAACAGCTATGACCTGGGCTATCCGGTCACTGAGATACAGTGGTCTTACTACTTCTGACCTAGCATTTCAGTCAGCATCATCAACATTAAGGAAATAAAGTCTTTAAACCCTGTATTCTTGAGACTTATGGGGTGCCGTCATGGCATGCTTATCCTCAGAGCCATGTAATAGTGGTAGCTGGCAGCGTTTAGTTCTCAAGACTTTCTCCCACTGGACTGAATGTAAAGCAAAAAGCAGGCTAGAGCACAACTTTAAAAAATGTGAGAAAAAACAACTTCTGTTGTCAGCCCATTATTTAGAAATACCCAAATATTTAGAAATATTTAGAAATATTTAGAAATTTAGAAATAGAAATAGAAAGATAGAAGCTTATTTTGGTATTTTAAAACATTATTTCTCCTGCTGTAAATGAATCTTTCAATAAGTTTCCAGGATTCTCTTAAAAACTACACAAAAGAGCTTAGGGTTTTTCCAAGATCTTTCTAATGCCACAGAGAAGAGGTTAGACAAAGGTATTTCCTGGAAGAGTTTACCTGCCCCATAATTTCAAAGCCTCAGAATCAGAGATTTTAGCAAATACATGGTCTTTTGCCTTGTCCTTCATAAATTACTTTATTTCCTACATTTAAAATCTACCAACAAACCGCAAAGTTTTTGTTTTTTAAGAGTATCAGACCAGCTTTCCAACACTTGTGAAAAGATGTACTTCTCTAGAAGCCAGCTTAGCTGCTACCATCTATAATAGCTGAGAGCCTGTCCCATTTCAATATAGTATTTCACTACAATATTACAGGATATAATAGAGAATTTGTTTGAAATATACACTGAAAATCAACTTTCTTTTCATCCTTATTACAGGCCAAATTCCTTGCTTTCCATTTTTGACAACTTCTCCAAAGAGTGTGAAAGCACCATGAGGAAACCAACTAATGAAATATTGTAAGTACCTCTCTGTATCCAGAAGGTGGAAATAGCATGTTTGCTATTTTTGCAGTTTTGCATATGCATTTTTGTAGAACAGCATGTCTTCTACTACAATTCAAGACACAAGAGTTGCAAAGTGATAATTTTACTATTATTTAATCAAGATTTGTGATCTTAATGTTTCAGAATCCTCCCAAAAAAAATCTCTTGGATTGTAGTCATTCCCAAGCGAATTATCAAAAGTCTTTCAAAACAGTCCTGAAATATTTGAGAAGGCTAAGAGCCTGTGTGGACACTTTCTAAGCCTGTAGGTAACTGCAGTTGTATGTTTTGAAGAGGAGATGCCAGAGTTAATTTTTGCCAATAGAAAAGACAATGCTTCAAGTTTTCCATGATACAAAAGGAGTTCCTGAGTTAAAAGAACTTTGATGACTTGATACATTTGTTTTATCTGCTCTAATTGTGTCTTTCCATATCACCACACTTCTATTTGACACTGTCAAGCAAGACAATAAGAACCACTAATATCAAAACTAATGTTATTCATGTTGGCCATGTTGGATGACAAAAACTCAAGAGAAGTATTTCATGAAAAAGTTTCGAGATTTGCAGTTGGACCTCCCCCTGTAGCTAGACTGGAAATCCTGAGATTTTTCCTCAGCTCTAATATGAGGTCAGAGCACTACTAAGTCTAGAAAGAAAAGACATAATCACAAAATCCCAACACAAATACCACTGAACTTCAATGGATCTATGGGAATCATGATTTTCTTGGGGCCTGTTATACTGACTATTTGATGGTGTTAGGCCTTTTAAATAGCAAGAGCTGGTTTGATTCTCTCATCACCTCTCCTCCTTTGTTCTCTGCCTGTAATTCCTTTGATTAGTCTTACTGGCTCTAGTCCCATTTGCAAAACTGAAGCACCCGAGGGTTATAATCAGCAAGTCACCAGTCAGCCAAACGGAGTATACAGCCTCTGCCAAAGATAGCTTCTTGGGAGAAGGGTGAGACAAGAACACAGAGATGTCCATAGCATTAGGTCACATTATAAAGGCAAGTGAAACAACATCCCAGTGAGTGGATGGTTCACGCAAATGGCCAGTAGCTAAATTATCCCTGTGCTTCGGGTGAGCATCTTTTGAACATCTGTTCTGCATAAATAGTCTGAATCGATTGGTTTCTGAAGCTGTTTGCTTTGCTAAGTCCCAATTCCAGCAATTCTCTGAGCAAAGGCCATAAACAGAACTGCAGTCACTGCAATAGAAGAAGGGTCGTGATTCTGAAGCTGAAAGGCTGCATGTAGAAGAGTTTGGCAACCACAGTAAAAATTGGCTCAAAGTCCAGAGTTATTATTACAGAAAAAGAGCTTGCCCACATCTCCATGTTTACATGACCTTTCAAGAGAAAAAAAAATTACTTAAAAAACCCCCTATAAACGTATTCCCTGTCCTACCAATTTAAGGTGAGCAAGCAAATGCAAGACATGGAGCATTTTTTTCATGCAAATAGATAGCAGTTAGGGTAAGAACCGATCGGGAAGTTCAGTAGAAATATCTGAGAAGCAGCTGAACTTCATTTGCCAGTTAAGACCTTGATCCAGGAAAATAATTTAATGCACATATTCAGTTGAGGTAGAAGTTAAAGCTGGTTAAAGCTACCAGTACTCTGAATGTTCTGCTATTGAACACCAATGATTTTCATGATTGTTTAGTTGTGAAATCACTAGTTATTCTGGCAAGGAATCAAAAGGATAAGTGCTTGCTTTTAAAATGTTTTTCTTTCTTTTGTAGGCCTATCCCTACATTATTAATGACCTGGAGATTAGAAAGTGCTATTTTAAACACCTAAAACCATGTGTAATTAGTCGTTTCTCTTTCACTGCTTTTGCGTTTGCCAGACGAGCACCTGTCATTATTTGTTAACCATCTTACCCCAGTTAAAGAGCCTTTTTACTTGCATTGCATAGATATAGTCAAAGAATTACAGGGTAAGGGAATGGTATATAGGAGACACCGAGACCTAGAAGATAAACATTGTAAGATAATGCTACTGCACCTTCCGTGCTGTCCCGTGCCTTTCACAGGACTTGAGGATTAAATATGCCATGGTGTCACCTCAGTGAGCTGCTGTGCCCTGCATGTCTTTGAACCTGGGCATCTCAGAAGTAGGTTTTCCTCCTTTGCCCCCTCTCTGGCATACGGAGGCAGCAGTCTCCGATACTGCATTCTATTTGATCTTTCTGGGCAGTCCCAACCTGCCCAGTAGCTGGCAAAGAGCAGCACATGGAGAGCACGGCAAAGGCTCTTCTCACTTCTAAGCTGCA
This sequence comes from Eudromia elegans, assembly GCA_003342815.1. Classification (NCBI taxonomy): domain Eukaryota; kingdom Metazoa; phylum Chordata; class Aves; order Tinamiformes; family Tinamidae; genus Eudromia; species Eudromia elegans. Next base: position 1,541,525 of record PTEX01000183.1, read on the forward strand.
TTTACCTCGTCAGCATGTTGTGTCCAGTCTAACCTTCATATATGCCTACCTGGCAACATAACCTCTCAAATAACCACACACTTCTACTTGCTTTATAATACTGCTAACATCCACTTCCTTAGCATTTCTCACTTGGTTGAAAGCAATCAAGATAAAGAACTTAAAACCAGGTTTTAGAGAGCATCCCTCTGGAAGTCGCTATGGCCTCTTCTGCTCTCCAGGTCTGCCAGCAAGCAGAAGGCATCCTTACTGGGCTTCATGATGTGCAATCACTCTGTAAAACACATCTAGAAAGTGTCTGTTTTAAAACAACTTTTATATGTTGTGTTTTATAAAAATGTGAGCAACACATGACTAAGAGTTCCAAAGAATTCACTTCTCTTTATAATAGTTACAGAGACAACTCTTACAACGCATCGCTGTGGTCAGCGGGAAAGAACACGGCCCCGTTCGCAACGGATGAGGAAGCCTCTCCTTACAGCTATTCAGCTCTTTTTGATGACGAAATGATTGGCTTAGATTTCGAGTATGACTTTTGTCAACCTAAGATACTTACGTGCACTCCAGAACCAGATGCATTTAATCCCTGCGAAGACATCCTGGGCTACAGTTTTCTCAGAATCCTGATTTGGTTTATCAATATCCTGGCAATTGCTGGCAATTTCACAGTACTCCTCGTTCTGATAACTAGCCATTACAAGCTCACCGTTCCTCGCTTCCTCATGTGCAACCTCTCCTTCGCCGACTTCTGCATGGGGCTTTACTTGCTGCTCATCGCGTCCGTGGACGCGCAGACCAGCGGCCAGTACTACAACTACGCCATCGACTGGCAGACAGGCAGCGGCTGCAACACGGCCGGCTTCTTCACGGTGTTTGCGAGCGAGCTGTCCGTGTACACCCTCACGGTGATCACCGTGGAGAGGTGGTACACCATCACCTACGCCATGCAGCTGGACAGGAAGCTGCGGCTGAGGCACGCCGTGCCCATCATGCTCGGGGGCTGGCTCTTCTCCCTCATCATAGCAGTGATGCCCCTGCTGGGGGTCAGCAGTTACATGAAGGTCAGTATTTGTTTGCCCATGGACATAGAAACAGCTCTTTCTCAAGCCTACATATTGATTATCTTAGTGTTAAACGTTGTAGCCTTTATTGTCATTTGTGCCTGTTACATCAAGATTTATATAGCTGTTCAAAATCCAGAGCTGGTAGCTGCCAATAAAGATACCAAGGTCGCCAAGAGAATGGCCATCCTGATCTTCACAGATTTCACCTGCATGGCCCCCATCTCCTTTTTTGCCATATCTGCTGCCTTTAAAGTACCTCTCATCACAGTGACAAACTCCAAGATTTTGCTGGTTTTATTCTACCCTGTGAACTCCTGTGCAAACCCCTTCCTGTACGCAATTTTCACCAAGGCTTTTCGACGGGATTTCTTTCTGCTCATGAGCAAGCTTGGCTGCTGCAAGAGCCGAGCAGAGCTTTACAGAATGAACTATTTCTCCGCCTACACCTCCAACTGCAAAAAGGGCAGCTCTGTGCCAGGCCCTGGCAAAGGCCCTCGAGCACTGCTGCTCCTGTCAGCGCTCAAGAAGCCCTTCCCAGCAGTGCGGGACAAGGCATCTTGCAAAGAAAACTAGCCTGGAGGGCCCTGGGGTCCTGCACCTCACAATGTCGGCTGTAATTATTCCAGTGACTGTTAGAGTATGTTGAACGCTTTGCAATAAATAAATGTGACTATAATTCTTACACAACATTGCTGTCCTGAGGTTCAAAGCAACATTTTTCCCCTTTTCTTTTGTTGTAACAGTAAATATGGAAGGTGCTTGTTAGGCAATGCTCCATTTGAGGGGAGCTGGGGGAGTCCAAATGTAGAGCTTTGCACCTCTCCAAACTAATGAGATTCCAAAGTGCTCTTGAAGTTACCAGGTGATGCTTCTACTCAAAGCAGTCATTGTGTTATCTTCCATCAAGGAAGCAAGCACCAGTTTGAAAAAATGAGAGATATCAAGTATTGCCATACACAAAAATGAACAAGTAAATAACAGGGAGGCTTTATTAAATATTTAAGCCCATGCTAACCTTTTCATACAAGTTACAGCTCTTTTTCCATCTCATTATTTTGGGGAAACTTTCCTTCTTCATCTTGTGAAGTTTTAGACAGCAATTCACTGAAGCATCACCAGTGGCCTTAACTGGAGCTATGTATCTTATCACATCTGCAGGGAGGGGTATTTGCTGAACTCTGGCAATGAAAGGCATTAACACAGCAGACTGTTGAGATCAAAAACACTCTGATCTGTCACAGGCTACAGTAATGGAACTGAACTTGCATTTTAATAAGGATCTTTTTGAGCCAGCGTAAGAGATCCTGACCCAGAAGCCCTACTCTGAGGAGCACCATTTGAGGCCCTACTGGCAGCTGGTGAATGGTCACATGGGTGACCACGTGACATGGCAGCCCGTGGGTGCCTGTGTCCCATGCTGCTGTGTCCTGGGGCACCACTGCTCAGCATGCACCCACTGATAGAGCAGGAGCACTTTAGAGCTTCCCCCTCAGGTGCTGGAGCGCTACCTTAGCACTTCAGGCACACAGAACCAGCCACAAGTGAAAATGCACAAGGGGACATTTTATTACACACAGTTTGCATCATTCACAGCTTCCAGGTCTGCAACCATAACAGGCAGTTGATACGTAAAGGAGAGACAAGTGACTTGCATTGACAATGAAAATAAATCACTTTTTAATGTTAAATCACACTAATTGCAACTCATTACTGACACTGAGGGTAAAAAAAATAAGTAATTCCCATATTTTGATAGCTCAAGGTCTTCCACCCACATTTCCCAATCTACATCTAAAGTGCTTGCCTTGGCACTGAAGCAAACAAACAAAAAATTGCAGAAAGGGAAAAGGAGGAAAGAGAAAAACTAAAACACACATAGTTCCAACAGTAACAGGTCTCAAACTCTCACAAGTGTTACCTTTTTTCCTCCCCAACAGAAAAATCACCAAAAATTAAGCTGTTTTATACAGCAAGTCATATTTTCAATCACTTAAAAATTTAAAGAGAACCAAAAGAGCTGGAATTTACTTAGGTATTGTCAGCTAGTATTCCACAGCTTTTTCTTAAATTATTAATAAACTCAGCATTTTAATCATTAACGCTGTTCATTTCAATTATGCTTCTTAGGGGAAAAGGGAATGAAATAATCAGAAAAGAGCAGCAAAGACAGCTGAATAGCTAACAATACAGGGTTTTAATTTGCATTATTAACTGCACAGGTTTTACACATTTTGTTTAACAAGTTTGTTCTTTCTTTAAAGAAGAAAAGCAAAACAAGCGAGTGTTTAGCCACTTCACAGAATGTTCATAAGGGAACAAATCCACACTCATTAAGGTACCCATTTTCAGTGAAGTTTCACCACTCTGCATCTCCAATGGCTTTTGCAAAAACATAGTCTTTTCCCCCAAAGCACATCACTCCATCTTTTAAGTAAAACTTCCATTTGTTCTTACTTCGATGTATCTGATGAAAGAATTAAATCAATGCCCCCCCCAAACCCAAAGCATACATTAGACCATGCATAAAATCATACTGGTTGTTAAGCACAACTTACTTCACACACCTTATTTTTGCTTTAACATCCTGATAGTCTCTAACATGATAAACAGGGTTGCTCTTAACAGGTCACAAACTCTAGCAGTATGGCAGTAGATTGCAGTTGCTTATCATGAATTTCCTGCCTTTTCAAGTGAACTGCTTCGTTATTCTCCATCTTGTCATATTCAAGCTCTCCTGCCTCCCTTTCAAAATCACTAACTATATAAGAGACCCTCCATCCTTCACCCCCAAAACAACAGGTAAGGGTAGCAGTCTAAAGTGCCAACACTAGAAGGCTAACAATAGAGTAATGGAGCAATTTGATTATTGCATCCATCCCAACACACACTGCACCTGCAAACAAGTGAAGCTTAACTGAAATGCAGTAGTTTCCCCTTCCCACACACACAGCAGGGCAATATAGCTTGCATGAGCTCATTGGGATAAGGCAAAGCGCAGGAAAGCACTACTCAAAAGCAAATACTCCTATACAAAACAGTAGGAAAGAATTTTCCTACTCCGTTTCTTAACAGGCCTGCAAAATATGTACACTGCAGAATGAATTTTCGGGGGAAGAACAATCATTTTCCCTGCAGCATCATTTCATAGGCAATAACATAATGTAGATTTTTAACTGTTCACTTCCTTTTTTTAAACCAGACTTAAATGTTTTAGTAAGTCTATGCAGGAAAAAAATAACCACTAACTTTCTTGCTTTGGTATATACAACGAAAATCAAATGAAATAGCCCATAAATGCCAATTTATAACATCCAATATTAAATTCCCTGTAGGCAGTTCCAGTCTTGAACTCAGTATTAATTTTAAAAAGTTTAACTAATTTTTCAGTTTAATCACCAAAGAGACTTGTTGTAGATAACATCAACTACCTATCACATTCATAACATCTAAGTAAATTAAGTTTGAAAATTTATGGTACCAGCACCTTGTCACTCCAGTGCAGACCAACACTGCAAACCAAAACAACTATGTTCAAAACAACTATATTCAGAAACATCTCCCCTGTTACACTTTTACAAAGACAAATTTTTCTCGAATACAGACCCTATTAATATTGGCCTAGTTGAGTACACCAAAATAACCCCTGGTTAATTCTGAAAACATTTAAAAGCTTCTTCCCACACAGTCAGACAGTTTTCCATATTTGAGTTCAATATAAGGTATGCACTTTTTCAGCTTTTATACTACAGACATAGCAGCACCCAGAAAAACACCGAAGTTTAAAAAAACTTGATTGTTCAACAATAGTTGAAAATAAAGCTGACCATTAGTCTTTGTCCTCCTCAAGTTTTGCTTTTCAGAAAAAGATAGATTTCTGGAAATAATAATAATAAAAAAAAATCTTCTCAGGAAGCACTTTAAAGATATCCCATATAAAAGATGGCACAATTCTTCCCTATTACCCATTTTAACAGTCTTAATTCCTAGCTGAAAATGCATATATCTACGGAGGAGCTCCTATTACTTCAGAGTTTGGCATGTGTTTAGACATTTGCAGTATTACCAGTTTGCATTTTTCAAGATTCAGCCCTCTTCTACTTTGTTTTAGTATATTGTTATATATCCTTATCCTTAGTTCAGGAAACAGCAAGCAAGTCTTCTGAATACTGCCAGCTGTACAATTTAAACCCTCAATTATTTAGGTATTTCATTTTCTTTAAAAAGCACTGACATAAATTTACTGAAGACATTATTTTAAATGATTAAGGAACAAAGATAAAATTTATATACTGTACCTTGTCATACTGACAAACTATCACATTATCCGTGTCGAACAAGTCAGGAGTGTCCTGTTCGCTGACATCATCACCAGAATTCAGGGGGTCCTAAACAATAAAAATGTATTTAAGTAGTATTTTTTTTAACATTCTTTCCTATTAACATAGAGTATCCCTGGCATTAAACAGAAATACAACATTAAAGGTTACCCCCCACACCACACAAAACAAAATACACAAGACTTAGAAACTCTGAAGCTGATGTCGCATCTTTACATGCTCATCTTCTGAAGAAAAGCACCTGAAGCCAGAGAGACACAGCTCAGAGCTAAGTTAGACTGTTAACTAAAGACAAAGATGGTCGCAGCACCCAGACTACCGATCAGCTGCTCATCCAGGGAGGATTCAGCTGCTCATCCAGGGAGGATTCAACAAACAGATGCCCTTGTGAATTCCAAGGACAGAGCCACATGTCTTTCGGAAGACCCCCCATTTTGGAACAACCCCCTGCAGCTCTACACAAGGAAAAGAAAGCCAGATTTCTATCCTGACCTTAAATAAAACTCCATTCTATTCAGGTCAAGACTTCACCCATAGAGCTTCAATTCTGGTAATAAAATGTTTTAATCCATGCACTAAACAAAAGATTCTCAACATTTTCTTTTTTGCTCACACTTCTCATGATGAGTTCACAAACAATTCCTTGGCAGTATTGCCTGCCTCCAGGGGTATGTAGCTTAGCTATGTGCTCTCCAGGCGAAACCAAGTCAGAGATGTGCTGGGTTTTACAACTCAACATTTGAGATTAACAATTGCAACTTGCTTCACAAGGCTTAAAAGCAAGTTACCTCCTCAACTATATCTATCTGAGGCTCTTCATTATCACTACTGCTGCTGCTTGATTCTGTGCTTGAAAGGCTGTCCCCTTCTTCATCTTCCTCTTCATCCTCATCGTCCAGAACTTTCAGATCCTCTGATCCAATAAAGCCAATGAATTCATTCTCTTCCATATCTTTTGTATGCGCTCTTTCTTCCTTGGGAGAAAAGTCACCAGCCCCATCCAGCTGAATTATGCCTTCAAAGTCACTGCAGATCTCCTTCCCTGGTTGTAAATTGGGTTCCATTTGCCCAGCAGATTGCATCTGACAGGAAGAGGAGACCAGAGGCAGTTGATGAACACAGTGAATAGCTTTCATTATTCAGTGCAGAACCTCAGCTTTTTACTTAATACAGCAACAAATTCTGGGACACTTACAGGTAAGTATCAAGTCCTGGTCTACTTGTAAGCCATGAGTACATGCAAAAACCTTGTTCTTACACCTCAGTAATTCTTCCTCAGTAATAAAGAAAGCCCATTTGCTAGACTTTATACACTGTTGTACCAAACAAATTACTTCTTTGGAAAGATGACTTGGCCTTTAGAATTTCTATTGCACTTCCAATATTGAAATTCCAATATTAAGAAAATACACAACCAACTACTATCTCAAAAAAATGTATTTTTCATTTTGGAAACAAAAGTCAAGGTAAAACTCCTCACTCACCATCAACTCAAAATGCTTTAAGCAAAATCCAAAAAGTTGAGAGAACAAGAAAAAAAATTTTAGTACCTTAAGTTACTGCTCATAGAAACATTACAATTCCTGAGCAGAAAGCTCACAGGAGCATGAGGGCTTTAAGCTTTCAGTCATCTCCAATTTCTCATTAAGTCTTTATTGTAGCACAGGATGCACATCCACATACGGCTTCTAATTCAAGAAAATAACACTTCGCTTTGACCTTCTATCCTTCCTGCTGACAGTCTACATCACCCTACCATTAAAGTTCAGATGAGCAACATAATATGCTTTCTACTTACTCTCATTTGCATTTAATAAATTTGCCTTAATCACACATAAGCAATAAAATTCAAAGTCAGCAAGATAATGTGAACATAAAGTATCTGTAAATAATTTCTGGAACAAAGATTTGATGAAGTCAAGAAAGAGGCTTGTTAATTAAGATCATTTAAAGAAACACATTTCCTTCCTACAGATTTTCGTTTTGAAAAATCAGATTTGATCAAACTCAATATGAACTCTCAAAGCAAGTTAACTGCTCCTCATACATTTGGGGTTAACCTTAATCCCAGGTGACATTTCAAAAGCCATTTGTCCACTACAGCCAGAATCCACCTAAAGTTCAATGGCAGGATGCCCCGGTAGATTTCAAAGGGATGCTTGTGTATATTCAGTAAAACTAAATTAAAACAAAATAAAATACGTTATACCCATTAATTTGCTTTTTAATGCTTTAACAGGGTGTTTGCTTGTTTTGTTTAAAAATTTGACATTCTGGTCCATCCAAGTATTTCTGCAAAATCTGTGACTGAAATTCTAACATGAACATAAACAGTCAGCTGCTGCTATCCCAAATAAGCTCAAGAAAGAATAGACTTAAAATATGTGCTCTTTGTCACTTACAGATGTGTTTAACAACATCCTTTATGAGCCTTGCTCTTCAGACAGACACCAGCATTTACACTCCCCAGCAGGTCCTACCTTGCCAGCGAGGGCAGCGCTGCCCTGCTCCTTCAGGACAGGGTGATCGTCCTGACTGCCGCCCATGACGAGCAGCTCGAGGAGATCGTCGGGCACCTGCTGCTGCAGCGACGCGGGCTGCGCTGGGTCCAGCTGCCCCTCCACATCTGGCAGTGGGTTGCTTGGGTTGTTTGCCAGCGCTTCTGCGGGAGAACACACTGCAGAGGCTTCTGGAGGGAACACAGCTGTACGGAGATGGCCATAGGTGGCTTTTTCTGTCAAGTCTGCCTGCTGATTCAACGTTGCAGTAGTTGCAATTTGCTGCTGACCCAGTGTGGCACCTGTGGAGCTTTCCGGGCACTTTCCTCCCGTGCTGCCCCGCGCAGGCACCACGCTCTGCTGGGCAGCTGGCTCCAGGGGCTGCAGCGCTGCAGCAGCTGCCTGCACGGGAGCTGCGCTCGCTGGCACCACGCTGGCCTGCACGACGGAGGGCTGCCCAAGCGGCTGGAATATCTGAATGGGATGCTGCAGAACACGCGCGTCGCCCGGCGCCTGCGTCACCACAACGGGCACGTTTACCTTGTACAGGTGCCCTGCGGAGAGAGAAGCTAAGAACTGCTGCAACAGGTTGAACTACAGATCCCTACAGTTCACTGACATACTGGATTAAAAAAAAAAAAAAAAAAGGCATTGTTTTAAACCTGCTTCCAAGGCATTTCAGAAACTACAGGCTACAAGAGGCAACAGGGAACAAACCATTCCCTGCATAAAGGGGTAGGTCACTCTTGAGGATCACTTGACATATCCACCTCTTCTCACAACAGAGGACTTCTAGTGGGTCTATCCTCCCTATGTACAATAACCACTCCAAACACTGAACCCTTCAAATTATTATTGCTACCAATGTTAGAACTAGGGTGCCAGAGCCAGGTTTTCAATTTCATATAATTATAGCATTCTCCACATCCACTATGGGATATGAGGAATCTACACATAACCCATACAAATAGATTCTATGAAAATAGTCTACAGCTCTCAAAACCTTAGGAAGTATATTAAAAAAAAAAAAAAAAAAAAAAAAAAAAAAAAAGAAAAAACCCAACACTATCTAACAGTATGCATTTATCAGAGACCAGCATTTTGGAAAAGGACATATGACCAAACTCTCACACCCTAAGTAATACCTGCCAATGTGCTTTAGTGACATTAACCAACTTTGGCAACTTCACCCGCAAAAGAGGGTATGCAAAAGAGCAAGAGACAGATAGATTTTATTTAAAGTAGTAAATCTAGATTCTGAAGCATCAGAAAATATCTTTGCCTGCTTAAAACATGAAAGACTGTCTCTCAGAGGACAAAGATGCCAGCATCTTTTAAAACAAAACCTGGCATCACGGGGAAAGCCAAGTTAAGGTTTAGTGCAGAAGTACCCAACTGACATACTGCAACTTGTCAGTTTACTCACTCCACATAGCTACTGCAAGTACACATTGCAAAAGAAGGGGAAAATTGTCTCCATCCAACTATACTTCAGCTTCACGTTTGTTTTCCTTGCTATATTTGGACCATCTTTCAACATCCACACACAGTCAAGGCACTGCACCATTTCAGAGGTGATGTTTTCAGTCTTACCACATGCTGTCTGTAGTGCCACTCCAGCAGGGACATGCAGGGGATAAGCAACACCCGAAGGGAGAGCAACAGTTGCACCCGGCCGTGAAGCGCCCTAGACACACAGCAGCTTTAGTATATCACAGTTCATGCTTCATCTCTTAGGGCTTAACACTCAGTTAACACATCTGTTAAGAATCATAGAATTATTGTGGTTGGAAGAGATCTTCAAGATCAAGTTCAACTGTAAACCCTTCAATACTATGTCTGCTATACCATGCCCCTAAGTGCCTCATCTACACATTTCCTGAACAGGTATGACTGCCTTTTCGCAATCATCTTTACTGAAGAGCTGCTTCAGACTATGGAGCTACAGCCAGAGAGAGAACACTCTGTATTGACAGGATAATGACTTGCCCTAAATGCTTTCTTACCTTCCAGTTGGCTCCCCTTTTCACTTTTTCTGAGAGGTCACTGGAAAGTGTCCCCTTAACACACCCACAATCCTGAATGCCCACCCAGAGCTGCTTTTTACTGACCTTATACATTACTTCACACAACACAGGCTCCGTGCCTAGGCCTGCAGCCACTCCATAGCCTTTTTTCTCCCAGAAAGCAAACAGTTACATGAAGGTCTCCCTTTCTACTAGCTGCTCCCTGGAAGTTCCAAATAAATAAGCCAGGGAACTTGCAAGGTATGTGTGCAACATCCCAATGGTATCCCTCAGCTTGGCAAGCAAAGCTGTCCGAGGCTCAACAGGCACTTGGTATGTTCATAAAGCTCTAAAAGACAGTGAAAAACAGACACCTTCCTCTCTCCCAAAAAAACTGCCATATGAAGATTTTAGAACATGTCACTCCAAGAACTCTCACTTGCTTCTGGACTACTTCCAGGCCTCTCAGGTCATGTTGCTTCCATGCTAGCCTAATGCTGGCATTTCCCAACTGCAGCAGCAGTCTGCTCCCTGCTGACTCCAACTTCTGTATGGTTTTCAGCAGAATGAGAGAGGCTAGAAGTGTCAAACCAAGATTCTCCAGCTGCTGATACTCTCCTAGGACTTCTGCTTCCTTGTCTACCACACTACACTGTGCACAGATAAAATTACCATGAAAAGTGCTACCTGAATGTTGTCCTCAAGTAGCACATGGACATAGCATATTTAACATTCATCTCCTCTCAAGTGAGGAACTTTGTCATTTAGAACTCAGTGCAGTCAAACTGAAAACAAAATGGCACTACAGCTACATACCAGGTCTGCTGCTGTGAAATGCTGGAAGCCCCTTCCAGTTGGGATGACCAAGGAAGCTATTTAAAAAAAAAAAAAAAGTATTTTAAACAGACATATTTGATCATTCAGTACTTCAATATTTCCCACAAAGCACAACTAATCTAAGTTCAATTCACGCTCATAAGAACAACACATAAGTATGCACAGCTACATAATGTTGCTGAATGCACTTTCTTTTATGTTGCTTCACATTGATGCTGAATTCAGTTTTTATTGTTTTATACCCTGAATTTATAAGGTTTTGTCAAAACTTAATCTTGGGGATACTGTGATTTTAAAAAGACTGCACAGTTATATAGAAGTATTCAAGTTGCACTGTAAAAAATAAGTGCAACATTCCTACTTGCTAAATCAACTACAGGGACAGATGTGCATCTCCCATTTTAACACCACCAAGAATGATAATCTCAAACGCACTGCCTTGTCAACATGAGCAAAGTTTGTAAGTAATTTTCTGCACCGGTGCTAGCACAAAGGCATGAATGGCAGGAGCAGCAGGGCAGGATTTTGAAAAAGCCTTCACTACTGAGTCCAGTGCGAGGAGGTAAGTCAAAAGGAAGGCTTCCATAGGCTTTAAGAGCATTGTAGTCCAGTGCTCAGCTGGACTTAATCAAGGCAAACAGACCTTGAAGTCAGTTTGTGTGAAAATCAACTACTTCTGTGTGTGATGCAAATTATCTGCTTTTAGAAGAACTGAAAGACAAATAAACAAAAAGCCCACAAGCCTCATGCTCTTGTATTTGAGCAAGGATTCACTTCATTTACAACTACATACAGACAGATGATTCACATTTAAAGATTCGGCTCCAGCACGAAGGCAGAGCTGCATGGCACAAACACACTATATAACCCTCAGTACACATCATGCGACATATTGCTGTGGGGAGTGAAAGCTTAACCCTTCTGGTGAATTTGCAATTGAAGAGTTACATTTCGGGACTGCACACATGAAAGCTAAATTTCACATTTGCTTGCTGGAAATAAGCAGCAGACCAAGGGCAGCTAGATACAATGCATTAGTTTAACAAAATTTAGCTTTTCTTCTATTGGTCAAATCCCACTTTCAGCTACACACTGTATTTCACCCTACTAGATATACACACGAGCATCACAAACCAGGGTTACCCCAGCACTCTCAAGTCTTTCAAAGGTTCTTGGGTCACTGAACTATTCCTAAATTGCATCTGTGTGTGCAGCAATCTGTTATGTTCAACAACAGCCAACCTGCTGAAGCCTGCAGAGCCCGATGAAAACTGTGTGGTAACTGCACAGCAAACTGTGGTGAGGGGTGGCTGAGTCTGAAGAAGCCTTCTGTTGCTTTGGACTGCATCACCTTGGTTTCCCAAAGCTGCAGGGGAAAATATCAACATCAACAGATACATCAGAAACACTACGACGATAATCAAATATCACGTGAAAAAAAAGTTAACTGACCGGTTCTATTCAATAAATATAGCAAAAATTGCTACTAGATTTCAACCTCACAGGATATTTGCAATTCAAAGTTAGAGGAAAATCTGCATGTTTCAGCAGAAAACAGAAAAACAGAGGTTTTATTAATGCAGATGAACCCAACAAACCTGCTTCAAGTCTTTCAGAACCTGTTCCTCTATGCCCTCTTCTGTAAAGAGTTCCCGAACACCTTCAATCACATCTTCGATAACGGATTTGTAGAGTTTAGGCTAAACAAAGTAATTAAAAGCATTTACAAGATAAGATGAAGATCAAGTCATTTGCAAGGGTAGCACAAAGTCTAATCTGACTGCATACACCACAGTTGCAAATTGAACATGGAGATATCAGGGCAACATGATGAAAGCTCTGCCAAGCTTTCTGTGCCATGTTTTCAAAATAGCATTATTTGAAATGACCATTTAAAAGTGGTATTTGTGTGTGGTATCATTCTAGGGGCACTTGCTAACATCACAACCCCTAAGTTGAGAAATAAAAACCAATAAAACCTCCTAAAAAAAGCATCAATTCCTCTGCCGGAAGCACGATGCGAGTAACCTGTTGCAGGCTGAACATAAAGCACAGAGATTATTCCTTTGGGGCAATAATCTGATGCTTTACAGTCATTTATCTATGGAATTCACCACACCTAACAGTTTAGCACTGCAGTTATCAGTACATATCATTTGTCTCGTACAAGACCAGGACTGCAACATGACATTTTATTCTCTCTCCTGCACATAGCAATGATTAGGTGCTAATCCTCATATCAGCTCTGCATGGCCGCATAAAAGCTTTAAGGTTCACACATTCATATCCAAACATAAAATAAAGAGCTCTTTGCATTTTAGAGTGTTTTAATACTGACTGTCATTGCTATCAGAATAATCTGTTGGAGCAAGGCCGAGATACAGAGCTTAGGTTTTTAGGAAACCTCAGCAGTTGGGCCTTCAGGATCCGGATCGTTCACGTTCACCAAACTTTACACCAAATTTGTGGATTGCTGCCATGAAGCTGCTCCAAGGGGGCAGCGAAAGGCAATTTTCACCAACCAGAGGTCACTGCTCAGCTACCGGTTACAGCCCCTGCAATAAGCGACGACACGCACAAATAGGCTCCTGCCAGAGGACAGCCCTCGCCTGGGATTCCCTACGGCAGGCTGGAGCCACCTGCAGAGCTCCAGGGGACTCTCCCAGCAAGTGTCAGACCCACACGAGGAAGGCTGGAGCTTGACTCTGGCACCACTATACTTAAAGGAAAAAACACGGCAATCCCATACACCAAACGTGGCCCTCGCTACTCATAGCGAAGGGAAACCTGGCTTTGGAGGACCTAGTCCTCCCCAGGCAGACCAGCCTGGTCTCCAGCTCTCCTCCATGGCTCCCTACCGAGAGCAGGACAACACCCGCCTCCAGCGGGAGGGAAACGCTTCCCACTCAGCCCCAGGCCCGCGGGAGGCACCCGCCTGCCCCAGCCCTGGCCCAGGCTCTGCGGGGAGCAGCCCACGGTCCCGCCACACAGACCCGGGGAGCAGCTAAACACGAGCAGCAGCTGCCACCGCTCGGGCGGGTGGAGACACGACCCGGGCCGGGCCGGGCCGGGCCGGGCCGCTCCTCACCACGGGGTTCCCGTGCGCCATGGCCGCAACCACCCCCCAGCCGCGCCGCGCCGCGCCGCCCGCCTTAAGGCGCCGCCCGTCGCCATGGCGACCCGCGCGCGGCGCCCGGCGGGGAGCCGCCATCTTGGAGCGGGGGGAAGGGGAGGCCTGTGCGCGGCCATGGCGGCGGGCGGGGAGCGAGGGCACCCTTGGAAGAGGGGGAAGAGCTGCCCGTGGGGCTTGGGCGGCAAAGCTGCCGGGAAGGCCGTGGGGCTGTGATGGAAAAGAAAGAAAAAAAAACCTGTGGAAATGGCCAAGTGTTTGGCTCCCGCACCATGAGGTTGATCCCCTGCGGCCCGGGTGGTGGTGCCACCTCTGCACCCCTGGGGCTGCGTTTCCCCGGGGGGAAGACCAGGACAGAGGAGAAGCCCCATGTGCCACCCAGTCCGGCGGGAGGAAACTGAGTGCTGGTTTCTAACCCCGGGTTTGCTCCTTCGGGGCCAGAGAGGGACCAGCCAGCGCACGGCAAGGGAGCCGCGGCCCCGCGTGCACCTTGGGCCTGGGCCGCTAGCACAACCGCGGCGGCGTGTGCTCGGTCTGAAACACCAGCTCTGCGCGTGCAGGAGAGGAGTTTTGGTTTGTTTTGAGAACAAAAGGGAACGGAATTGCATGTACCACATAGTGTGTGTCTATACCTAGGGAAAGAGGATGGAAAAGCGTATTATCCCGCACTAATGAACTCGGGAGCTGCTGTTGCCTCCTGAACAGGAAGATGGCCGAGGCTGCCCGTTCAGCAGCAGCAGTCTGGTACAGCTACACAAATTACTGCACACACTCGCGGCAATCTGCTCCTGTGTTAATAAAGAGATTTACTCGTCTGTAAAAATGATCATTATAGGAAAGTACATATTTTTGTCGTACTTTATACAACCTTCCATCCATTCACGGATGAGTGCTGCCCTGACCATTCTGTGAAACCTGTATTGTTATCATCTTTTCTTTTTCCTTCCTTTTTCATTTTCCGGCAGCTTTGTCAATACGGTGCTGTGTGGCCTCCTGCAGGCTTGCCCTTTACCCTTCAGTCTCCAAGTTACCTATCAAGAACAGGAGTTTAGTGAAAACGCTGACAGACCCTTAGTTATACAGCTGCACTAACGCCCACAACAAAAAACCAAAACCAGGTTTCACAACACACTGTAAGCTGCGTTTTCATGAGTGGGACGGAGAGGAAATGGGATTCTCTCTGTCGGTGGTCTTGCCCTGCGGCACCGTGCTCGGAACGGCGCTGCCTGCGCGCTGGGTTCGGCGGCAGCTGCTTCCTCGGCTGCCCGCGTGCTCGCAAGAAGGCGGCAGATCGTGCTGCTCTGCTTACAGAGGGGTTTAAATACTGAAACGCCGTTTGAAACCGCCCAGGACGGTGCGTGCCAAGAGGGCGTTATTCTTCCCGTGCCCGATTAGTCCTGTCGCGTTAGCGGAGACAGCAGGAGGGAGCTGCAGCCCCCAGGATCTCGCGGGCCGCGAAGGCTGCAGGTGGTGGAGCCTGCAGCTGCTCGCCACCGTGAGCTTGCAGCCGTGAGACAGATGAGGCCGATGCGCCGGCGTCCGTCTGCAAGAGCGTTTTGCAGCACGGGAAAACACACGTGTAAGCGAGCTCCCCGCTTCCTGCCCTCTGTCCTGCATCTGGGGATTGCAGAGCTCCTTGCGGCCGGCACAGCCGCTCCCGTGCGGGAAGGAGAGGGGGCCCGGGGAGCGTCGTGCCAAGGGACTCCTCAGCTCTCCCAAACAGTGCCCAGGTGACTTTGGCTCTGTCCAGGGAGTCATTTGCAGAGCGGAGCAGACAAGCTTTGCCTGCACTCCACGTTGGCAGCGGGACCTGTGCTTGCATACACCTGCCTGTCCATGCAGCCAGCAAAAGGCAGCAGAGAGCTGCCCCGTGCCCGGTGTCTGTGTCACCACACAGCAGATCCATCGCCGCGGTTAATGCGTTGTTCCCTCCTGGATGGGGTCAGTAGCCTAATAGTACATGGCTGTTGGCTTGAAGAAAGTGGAAACGAGGGCTGGATACAATGAGGCTGCTTGGGGAGGTTGCAGAGAGCCCTTCCTACTAACCCGAGGCATTTATGCTTACTCATGAGGGCTGGCAACAAGCTTTATATGATTTCCTTTAGAAATTCCCAGAGAAGCTGCCTTGCGCATTGCAATCAGAGTGTCCACTAAACAGGTGAGAAAACCCGTGAAAAAAATTAAATCTCTGGACGAGATATAATATAAAAATCTGTGAATGGCTTTACTTATTCTAATTCGCAAACTTTGCTATTGGTGGCCTTAACAGAGTGTCCAAGCCTTACAGCATATAGCACAAATTCATCATGCTTTCCATGCTTGTGGATTTTGTTATCACTTAACCCCACTTTTAAGAGGGGAAACTGAGTCATAGACTCACCAGGTGTCTTGCCCATGGTCACACAAGAGTCTAATTTTCATGGATCTTGCTTTCGCTTCCTATCACATTAGCTGTGCTGTGGTCCCTTTAACAGCTCGCGAGTGTTTTAGAAGTGGGGCTGCCTGGGGATTAGCATGCAGCTCAAATCCTCCTCCTTTCTCACGGTTTTGTCAGCATTTGGGATAGTGCTGCTTAAGGGCACCTCAAACATTCGTTTACTGGACAGGTTTTAATTTGCAGTTGTTTATACTCACTCCTCTTGGTACATGATGTCTAGAAAAGATTTATTTTGGGATGACAAACCTTTATTAATCATCAAAGAATTTACATTTTCAAATGCCTTCTCTCTAGAAAAGGGGAGCCGTAGAGAATTCGGATGCTTGGTAATGGATGCCCTCTTCTGTTGAAATCCAGTACTGTTGGTTTAAGTGCACAGAGGCTCGGCTGCATGAGTGAAGAACTCTTCCCAAAAGTGTATTTTACAAATATCATCTTGGCCTTTCTTTCTGAGTAAAAAATGCTCATTTGTAAAAGGATACGGTTGCGGACCATGGGCCGCCCTCACGGAGGTGCCTCGACGCCGCAGTGCAGAACTGTATTTTTTCTTTAGGTGAGATGTTCTCTGAGGTGCTCCCTTTGTTTTCTGCTGTTGACTCGGAGGCGCGCAACACCCCAGCGGCATAACCAGCTTTACCAACAGCACGGTCCTGTTACAAGCCCCATCGTTTCCTGCAGAGTCTGACGTGGATAACCATGGGACCTGTTACCTGTCCTGCTGTCATTGATCACTGCGACTCCTCCACATCCCCAAGTACTCTCCTTCTCTACCTGATTGAGACCACTTTATCCGTGGAAAGAACTGTCACTTAATTCAATTTAATGATCAATTTTGATGACACCAAAGAGGATAGGGACTCTGACCTGCACCAACTGGTGTATAAAAGTGCCTCCCTAGGCAGATGAAGGCACTGACTAGTGCTCTGTATCTGGGCTCCTCGATAAGCCCAGCACCATACGCACTCTGAGTAAGCCCAGTTTGGGATGAAATAAGCCTCAGATCTCCTTAATGCCCACTCTGATACATCAGCTTCATGTGGCAAGCAAGCATCAAAATGAAATGGCCCTCAGCAGCAGCCTCACTATCCTCAGTCTTGTCCTTGCTCCTGCCCTGCTCCCATTCCTTGTCTCCCATTCCTTCTCCTCCTTGACTCCCTGTCCTCATTCCCTGTGTACTAAGGCTATTTCTAATATCCTTTTTTTCTTTCTTTTGCCAGGAGAGAGCCCCTTTTCCTTCTGTGTGTCCCCAAGAAAAGCACCAAGCAGCAGCTCCCTCCCCTGTTGCCTGGTCTTGCCCTTCGTCTCTCCTGAAGCCCTTCCACCAGTGGCCACAATCCCACTCCCTGCTCTGCTGCCGTAAGAGCCACCTCTGCTCCGGGCCCCTCGCCCTACTCGGTCGTTGCCAAGAGAAACAACATAAAAGGGACAGGGAATCGCTACAGAAGAGAAGGGAACACAGCGAGTCGGGGCAGCAGGAGGATACGTGCCAAACATGGTATTTCCCTTTAATTCCGTTCGCTGCTGGGCGTTATAGCTGAGGAGGTGATTGCGGAATTCTGGGTGGTTTTCATGTTAAGTGGAATAAGAGCGAAAGAGCACGTTGTGGTTAAGGGCTGTTTGCTACGTCTGACTTTGAATTACCTGCCAGGGAGGAGAGGGAATCTGAGCCCGTGCCCAGCGGCGTTTCTGCAGCACTGACCTCTGCTGCCTTTGAAACTGACCCCAGCTCTGGACGGGACCTTGCTCGGAGGTGCAGGTCCCAGTGCAGCCTAACCGGGAGGCTCTCGTGCTCGCTGTCTAATTGATACTGGTTTAGCTATGCTAGGGAATGGTGCAGACATACAAACGTGAAGCTCCCTGGCCACATGAGTCTTGGAAACGTTTCTGTGAACGTGTCAGCGTTGCATGGGGTCTTGTTCCCGACACCCTCTTTCAGGGCAAACGCAGCTGGATTGCTGTCTGCACCACTTCATTCCTTTCCCCCCAAAATACTTCAGAGATGCCTGGATGCAGGAGCTGCACCTCCCTTGGCAGCATTAACCCCTAATCACCAGCAAGCTGTTCAGTGCTGCAGTTCTACAGAACCCCCTTCCACTTGCACACGGAGCCTCTCCCAGGGGGACTCAACAGCATTCCGCTTTTTCCCTCCGGGCAGCGGATGGCTCTCACCATTCCAGCCCAACCATCAGCTAAAGCCCGGTGTCAAAGTTCCTGTTTAGACAGTGATATCTAATTCACGGTACAGAGGTGCCTCCCTAGAGAGCAGTCCAACAAGCATGCAGCGACAGGATAGCGCGGCGCATCGCCAGGCCCATATCCCCCTTAAGTCCTCCTCCAGCCACTGCTGGGTGGTGTGCTCACTGCCTCTGCTACCCCCCCGATGGTGTCCGTGGTCCCTCGCAGGAGCTAACCCTTCCTACAAGGAATGCAGAGCATCCCCACCGAGCTGTGCGGATGGGGCACAGGATGCAGAGGGAGCTGCTTGATCCGCTCGGCTCGAGCGGCACTGCTGAGCCCGCAGCAGCTCAGTGCAGAGGTGGCTCCGAGCCCGGCGCCCCGCGACCTGCGTTCTGAAATACAGAAGTGGAGGCAAGGGGTGTTTGGTGCGGAATCTGAAAGGCCCTCATGAAGCTCCGCAGTGCCAGGCTGCCTCTGCCCCCAAACGGACATGTGCAGTCCCGCTTGTCTGTTGCAAGGCAAAGCAGAATGTGACTCGATGCGTTCGTTTCTTTCAGTAAGGCTCCTGCATGGATTGTGAACACTGCTTACAACATGTTATGATTGTCACTGCAAAAAATTACAGGTTGCTTTTACTAAGGAGAGAATAGGGCTGTAACGTAGGGTATATACTAGGCACAGCACTAGGCACTAGGAAAGTGTCCCCAAAATAAATGCTTTCGTGTTGTTATTTGCATTCTAGCAATTTAATATCGCCCCTTTTCACAAACCTCAATCATGTTGTTCACTGACACTTTTAAATATTGCAGTGTTTACGTTCCCGTTCGGAGTGAGGACTATTCTACTAGACACAGGCTTCCTACCTGCAGACGTTCACTGCAACGATACACCACCAGTGAAGATGGAGGTTAACTGTATTTTTCTGTGTTTCACAGAACAGCCACCAGTTGGGTATAGAGACAGACGTACACGTGCTTCCCTTCTGGGCAAATTTTTCCCAGGGGAAGGTTTTGTGGAAGGAGCTTGCTTCTCTTTGTCTGTAAACTGGTCTCAGCGTGGGAGGTAGAGACGAAGACGCTGGTGAACTAATTAGGTCTTATTGTTACTTGCCTGAAGTATTTAAACTTTAGAAGATTCTAGGTATGTATTTTTTGACATTACGCCAAAGGTTAATTTAATATGGGCATTTTATACTTCAAATCTGTTCTCAGAAGTGTCGCCCCACACATCTCTGCCTTACGTGTTTCCCCAGACAGGTTTTGCTGCTCCATGAGTAACAGCTCCTTCCAAGAGGGATTATGAAATTTGTGAAAGTCACTGGTTTATACTTAAATATCGCATTGAGTTTGGAGAACGTGTTGCAGAGGCAAAACCATCATATTCTTTGGTGTACTGTCTTGTGAAAATAAGGCTGGCAAGGAGCTGGAATTATCATTACAGGAATGTAGTGCACTGTTCAGCCTTCTGCCACCAAGAGTGCATAAGATCCATTCAAAGCAAAACTTCTTACTAATAAATTATAACACTTAATAGCACAAAATCAGCTGTCTAATTATAGCAAATGTAAAATGAGTCTGATAAATTTTTAGTAGGGGGACAAGAAACTGATAGTATGAAATACAGCTTTATTTTTTTTATCAATATGAAATCTACAAAATGTTATTACAAGACTATCAGCATGATCCATTTATACTTAAGCTGACAAAAAACCACATACATTGATATTTTCCATTAAAAATAACAGCATTGTTTCTGAATTATTAAAATAACAGCTAACAACTACTAACTCCAGCAGTTAGTTACTGTATTTAGTCAATACAAAGAGAATTAAGTATAGAATAGAGGCATGGGCGTCAGTTCCGCAGCTAAGAAATCTGTCAAGCAAAATACGTGTAACTAAAAGCAACATTTGAGAAGAGCCTTTTCCAAGCATTAAGCACCTCTGGAAAATTAATAAGGAATCTGGAAAAAAGAAGAACAAGCAGCATAAAGGTGACAGCAGCCTGGCGTGCCGTTCCCGAGGGCAGCATCGTCCCCGTCTCCAGGGTCAGAGCTGCAGCAAGGCTACAGCTTAGACCTGTCCCTTCCCTCCCTCCGTCTGCTTTTCAGGCAGAAATAAGCAAGCATTGCGTGCTGCTTATTGGCTAGTGTCAAGAATCCTCTACATTTCTTTTCTATTTATTACCACTATTCATTTTTTTCCTATTATTGTTATTATTATTCTCCTCCTTCATTCTCAGAGACTTTGATGCAGGTCTCTGTTTGTCAGTTAAAAGGCTTCCATTGACTTCAATGGGTGTTTGGATCCGAAATTAATTACACCAAGTACCATTTACATACTGTAATATTATTAGTATGAAAAAGATTAATGCAAAGATAAAGTTCATCTGAGCAAATAGGGCACTTAGAGAATCAGTCACACTACAAAAATAGCTGTTCTCCCTCATTTCTGTGTAAAGTACAAAATACCCCAAACCCTGCTGCTACTTTGTGAAAGTAAAGATAACAGCCTAAATATGGCCCTGTAGTGAATGTGAGCAAGCACCAGCGTTGTCAGTGACGGCTGCAGCTGGAATCACTTCAGGGAGGTGGGCACGTGCTCGGCGTGGCTCCTCATGCAGCACCAAGGCACCTCAGGGCCGTTCCCAGCTCCTTCCGTCAGCTGGACACTGCGCATCGCAGCAATCATAAAAACTGCTCCTCACCTCCATTCCCCTCCAGAAATGCAGGAATACCACTCAGAAGCCAAATTTGCAAGGAATCCAAATGAGCACATTTATTCACTATCACCTTCTGTAGAAGACATCAGCAAATAAGCTGAAACACTGGGAATATTTGTCCAATAGACAAGACTAGACAAATATAGGGAATATTTGCTCAATAGATTTGTTCAAGAATGAGAATCTCTCTCAATGAGAGAATGTAAAAGAAATGTTAGAAAGGGGAAGCCTCTTTCAGTGTTTTCCAATAAAATGTGAAAATTAGAATTTGATAAAAAACCAAACAAAAAGCCAGAAGAGCCTATTTTTCTTTCATTAAACTGTAGCATATTTTAAAAATATGCAAGGCATTCAAACATCAGTCTGAGACTGAACAGGGCAATTAATTGTGCCTTCAGCTGTGCTAATTGCCAGATTTAAGCTAAAAATCATGCATGAAACAGAGTAACTTTCTTTCAGCGCAGCGATATATCTGTGGGATGAATTCCCCATGATCCTGTTCCAATTCCCATTAACGCCAGCGGAGAGTCTTGCCAGCCTCAGATGCAAAGCCAAGATCCTGCTGCATAGACATAGCTGCAACTTAAGCTTTCTATGTTAAAGAGCTCGAGAGGGCAGAATTATCACTGCACCCCAGCAGATCTAATAGGGACTCAGCGATGGGGCAAAATTACAGCGCAGCTCTTCATCACTTGGGCCATTCAAAGCAATAGGTCATATTTTACGTAGCTTCTTCAAGCTGGAAGAAGCCACAGCGCTGGACTGGGTTCTTAAGCGTACCTTGAGAGACAGCAGAAAGAGGAGAGAGCAAAAGGAAATGCTTCTGCAGGAGCTGTAACCGTGGCGGGTGCAACGGAAACGCTTGCACAAAAGCAGGATCCTGAGATGGGGAGGTCACACAGGACACTGAGCACCCTCCTACTTGAAAGGAGGAAAGACGGGGGCCAGCTGAGCAAGACGTTTTGGGCCCTTAGCACTGACTTACTGAATTTACTGTGTTAATGTCAGTGAAAACAAGGCGGGGAGCCAAGAGCTTCAGGCAAACGTCTGTGCTGTGAAACGTCCAGGCATTTTGTTTCCTCTGCCCTATGGAGCACCAAGAGGTTCATAGATACTGTAACTCGAGCGTCATGCTAGAGCTAGGTGATCTGCAGAGCTCTGCCTTGGTACTAAGTAAATACATTTTGCCCTGGTGCACACTATGTCACTTAGCTCCACTGAGAACTAAATAAACCAAAATTAAACATGAATAAAATAAACTGAATGTGACTTGAAAGTGCTAATTGTTTCTCAAGTCAAAACATGTATGGGAAGACGCAACATCAGAGACACGCTGCGATGACTGCTCACTAATGCGTTTGCTTAGATTTATGGTAATATAATCTGCTAATAAAATGGGATATATGGAGAAGCCAAAATACCATAACAGCCTATTTGGGGCTTTGGCAGTGCAATACACATAAAAAACCTACCCGCAGGATTTAGTAGAGAATCTATTACCCATTTCATTCTTAGCTTTTAAAAGGGGGAAGAAAAGTTTATTGTGATGAACTCTGTTCATATTATGGCCTTCTGTTTCCTCAGATTGATAATTTTCTCAAGGTATAATCCCACATACTTCCACTTTAGGGCATAACATTTTTCTGAATTTTTACTCAGTGTTCACATGAACAGTTACAGCTGTGCCAAAATATAAAGTGAGACTTAGTGCCTGACTATATTTTTATTCTCCAATAATTCCAGTTTAAGTAAGGATAATTTTAGGAAAATTGCAGCAAAAAAAAGTAGGAGCAACATTTTTAAGTCCATCAGTATCCTTTTTTTCAGACCTGGAATTGCCCCCTAACGAAAATGGCAAAGTGGCTAATGGCTTTGGAAAAACATTTGAATCTTTCCCTAAATTCCAATAAATGTTCAAAACCAGTTAACCTATTAATAAGGATTGGCAGCTCCCGCTGCCTGCCGAAGGGTCAGGGCTTCCCTTCCTCGCGACACTCTGTTCCAGCATCCTTGTCCCGTGGGGAAGCCCCGTTAGAGGCGGTAGCACAACGCAGCCTCCCTTTCCCTGCGCAGAAAGCCACGCTCTCTGTCTTCAAGCTTCTCAAAGCGACAGCGCGGCACAGCCTGCGGTTCCCAAAGCAAGGCCTGCAACTGAAGGCCTACACCAGGCCCAGAGCATTTGGCCTTTTTTTTCCCTTTTCCAGCTCCACTGGTGTAAATTAGCAAGATTTAAGAGACCTGGCCTGATTTACACTTGGTGAGGATCTGTCCCTTGTTTCTCTTGCTGCAGGAGTGTCTACGGCTGGTACAGGAATTGCAATCACATCTGCCAGGTTTTTTCCTTTTGCCCAAGAGATTTCATTGAGCAAACCTATAAAACGTTGGGGAGGAAACACAGCTACGGAAAACTGAGGAAACGTATTGCTGTGCAACTTGTTCCATTCCACCAAGGAAATCAGCCAGTTTCTACTCGTTAATTGAGGCACTTGTAGAAAGTTACGTTACAACTTGTTCTGTTGACATATATTGAGGTAAGCAGAAACAGGGGGGACATGGATTTCCCAGCTCCACCAAAACGGGTAATTGCTCCTGCTGGGCCTTGCACAGATGCTGGTCTGCACATAAGGCAGTTTTTATTGCTGAATGTTGCATGTCCAAGTGACATGAGCTCCTTGAGTGGTACTGTTAGTTTTCAGTACAGAGTATGGGATGACTCCCAAGTCATAGACACATAACACAAAAAAAGGCACCAGTGAGTGAAGTGCTCATATCCCGCAAGTCTTTACAAGGCGACGTTACTCATAGCGGTTCTCCCCTAACAGGAGGGTTAGCTCAGTGTAAGCTAATCACACGGGTACTAACTTGCAGAATCAAACACAAAAGCACTAAAACAATTCAGTGACTGTATTCATCCTAAACTGGATCATTGCACGTTTTCTAACACTAGCGTTTCCCATGGAAATGGGTTCCTACTAGCATTGCTTGACGGCACCTGCTGTCCTCTCTTACTGCATTAGGCAGCTGCCAGCCTTCTCCGGATCCTCTCCATCGAGCCTAATCCACTTCTTCTCAATTTCAACCTGTAGTTAGAAAACAAACAAAAGACAGGTAGAACTGAGCAAGTAACCACGCAGACAAGCCCTGACGCAGAATCCAGGCCCAGCAGACTTCAAACCCGCTGCTCCCAGAGCAGCGCGCTGAGGACAGAGAACGCTGCTCTCGCAGGGCTGCTCTCAGCACCGCCTTTGATCAGGCGGAGGATTATTTTTTAATGATTCTTTTGCTCCAAGTCGCTCTCACAAGAGCGCGCAAGGCACGGCGAGAATACAGATCACGCTGGCTGTGCAGACACCGCCCGGGCCGGGTGAGCAACACGCGGGGGACCCGCGGGGAGCGGCGGTACCTGGCAGCTGTAAAAGGCCTTCTGAAGCACGTGTTTCTGGGGCTGCACGTCGCTCTCCACGCCCAGGGACTTGACCTCCGTTCCCGAGGCACAGGCCTCGTGCGTGACAAACTGCACCGTGGCAAACGGGTACCAGTCTGAAGGCACTTCCTGGTCTGAGCCGAGCTCCAGCTTGTAAGACAGACTGTGTGGATGATCTGAACCTTCGGGAAAACAAACAAACAAACAAAAGAAAAAAACACTATAAAATGCTTAATTTATTTACAGAGCACAGTTAATACAGACCATAGTTCTAATAGTTCTATTTTTCTATTAATGTATAGCTGTTATAAATCCAGGATTACTCTATCTCCAGTCGTTTTGCTCTTTGGCCTTAAGACGGCCCCTCACTCCTCCTTCCTCTGCTTCCCCCCACCTCTTACGCGCACACTGGCATTACAGATTCATTTGCACAAGATGCACCAGATTCTGCCAGCTTTGCATTAAACAAAGGGCACTACATTAAACAAAGGGGACTACTTGGCAGCTAAATTCAGATTTCTAGGAAAGAGTCTCAGTCTTTGCTTAAAAATACATTTCCTACTCTTATGGAAAGAAAAATTTGAAGATCTCAGTCTAGCCACAGCAAAGATGCTCCCTATATCCAATTGTCTTTCCAGAGCTCCCTGCTGTAGGAGGTTCACCACGTGTTCATTTCAAGCACCACAACAACCCTATCCAACACCACTTCCCAGAGCACGCTGACATGGGGAAGTTGAAGGAGCAGCTCCCAATGCTGCTCAAACAAGACATATCACAGCTAGGGGATAAGGGCTAATGACTCTCCCCCTCCAGCTTTGCTTTTGCTGTGGGAAGAGGAATGCAGCTGGCTCCTTCCCAACAAAGGCCTCATGGAAGGAAGGAACCAGTGTGCTCTAAGGCAGGACCGTGACAGATCACCCATGTACCACAGCCTACTCCAGACTTCCCTAATCCAGCCTTAGATCCTGTCAATCTCTTGCTTTAGAGTTTCTCATATGTGGCCAAGGGATGGGAAAACACTTCTTGCACACAGGAACACCCAGGCGAAAACCCTGCTTTCCACAGGAACTGAGATCAGTAAATTCCCTACATGCATGGAGCCAATACACCAAAATGAAAAGGATACAGCTGCCTCTCCAAATTCTTCAGGGAAAAAAAAAATACAGTAATTCTGCCTTTCTTCTCCTCTGCAGTGTTTTCAGCATAAATAATGATCAAAACTGTGATTTGTGCCAAATTCAGTACGTCCAGTATGTGCTAGACATGAGCCACTCCTCTGTGTTCTCTACAGGGTCAGGTCCTTCAAGGCACCCAAGAAGGAAGGTATCTTTTACATAATCTGCAAGCCCAAGAAGGGGTTAGGCAAAAGAGCGGGATGCAGGAGGCACAGAGCATGCGGCTAAAGTCTCAGGATGACAAGACAACACACGTGGACAGCTTAAACTATAACATTGAAGACTTTATTACAGAAAGTTACAAGTGCCATGTGGTGCACACTTCGTTCACAAACTGCTGCTGGTCACCCCTTGCTGTGGCTGAGCATGTTGCTCCTGCAGTGATGCCCTGTGGATCCAGAGACAATTCACGGTGCCTCCTCCAGATTACCTGGATGTGCAACGGTGCCGTCAAGGGCACCCTCTCCATCCTGAACCTCTCACCGTCCCAGCGAGAGCTGCGCTGATAACAACGCCGGTGCGGGGAGGCTGGCACAGGGCCTCCTGCTCCCAGCCTGGGAACTGCAGCGCTCTGTGTCTCCAGCACCACAGCCCTCCTGAGCTGCAGCCCGCGTGGCCGGGAGGACCCGCACCGCTCTCCAGCAGTGGTGCCGGGATGCAGCTCGGCCTCCGCAGCCCGTACAGGTGCCTGCGCGCTCCCGAGTGGGGTGGCAGCTTGATAACACGCTTTGTTGACCTGCTTTATGTGCTCTTTTCTGGGATGGGACACAGACTTCACAAATACATCAACCACAGGCGCAGGGTCCTTGCTGAAGGAGAGCAGCAGGCACAACACTGAGGTGGCATGTCATCCCTGCTCGGGATAGTGGCTCTTCCAGCCTTGGGGTGTGTGGTTTGGCTGAGGATCCGAGGAGAAAGGTGCTGCCAGGGTAGCAGCGTCTGGTTTGGAGCCCATTTGTGGCAGAATGAAAAGGATATACATCTTGGGAGTTGTGGTGATGAAGTTTAGTATCTTCTTTATATAGGAGAAACAGGAATTGAACAGGAATTGTCTGGAAAACTAT
The DNA here is from genome assembly GCA_003342815.1 of Eudromia elegans. Lineage (NCBI taxonomy): Eukaryota > Metazoa > Chordata > Aves > Tinamiformes > Tinamidae > Eudromia > Eudromia elegans. The sequence continues at coordinate 1,568,395 of PTEX01000183.1, forward strand.
TGTCTTCCGAGAAAGGGAATCCAGAAAGAACCACTGCTTGGAATTTCCCTGGACACATCTCATGGCAGGTGCCCATTTGTCCCATTAATACATGGGTCATATATGGGCCATTCTTCTTGTTGTGCTGCTTGACAGACCAGTGTAAGAAACTGCTTTGGGCTGTGTTTGTCTCCACATTGTTGCCTTGTTGCCACACAATTTACATTGGAAGACCGTGATATCAGCTCCAGACTCAAACAGTGGCATTCTTGGTTGATGTGCTTATCTCAGCGCTGTTGCCACACCATTCACACTTCTCGACTGCAGCATCCTGTCTCCAGGAAAGCTGTGATATCATCTCAAGGATCTACAAGCACCACGGGCACTCAAGCTGGGGGGAAGAGGAGCACCAGAGCACCCAGCACGTACGACACGAACAACACGTACCAGAAATCTTCAAGTGGGCGGACTCTTCAAGAACTGGGACAATGAAAGGACTACGTTTTCCTCCACTGAGGCCTTCTTCCTCTTCACCTGCACAGAGTGGCTTCCTCTTCGTCTTCCTCTGAACCCTCTCAAGAGATCATCACCTGCACCAAGAGCGGCCTCTTCTCCTTCAAGATACCATCTCCTGCACTGAGGTGGAACTGACGAAACGTAGCTGGACTGGTGGTGGTGGTAACTGTAATCTTGCTGCATCTTTCTCTCCTGCTTGCTTGCTTATCTCTTTCTTTTTCCTTTTTCTCTTCTTCTTCTTCTTCTTCTCTCTGTTCTATCGCAATTATGAAAATAGAGCTTACAAGGTTGCATGGCATTTGACCCTGTTTGTGTCTTCATGTTGCTCTTGGGATCATATTGAAACCTCCCCTGACAGTGGATCAGGATAACCTGTTAGACCTTATTGTCATTCAGCACCACAAAGCACTCAAACATCGCCAGGGAGGCAGATTTAGTCTGGAAGTTGGGACTCGGCACGTTCTGGGATCTTTTCTCTCCCCGAGGTTGTGACCTGCAAAGGCAGAGACAATAGTTTTGAGAGCTGGGCAAGGCTACTGCCCCGGGTCCTCCGGAGCAGCCTCCTCTGGACCCTTTGTCCTACTCGCTAAACACAGGACCGCAGCCCACACCCCTCGGTAGCAACATCAAGCCCAGAACGAGGCACTTACCGCTTAACCTCTGTGGGAGTCTCCCTGCCCGGTGTGGGGCTGCGGTCAGAGCGTGGAAGGATCCGGTCCTGAGGGCCACCGGGCAATGAAGCAATGACCACGCTTTGAGAGATGGTGAGTACTGCCTTCGCTCTCACCTAATGTTGCCCAATCCTTGTCGCCTGCTCTATGAAACTATTGTTTCCTTAGCCTTGTATTACACTGGAGTTGGAAGAAAAAAGAAAATACAGGCTGTATGTAAAAGATCTTTTATCAAAAGGAAAAGTGATAATGAACAAGTTAGACGTTCGCCAGAAATCACAGATGTGGGTAAAGATGGAGAGGCTGGAGCAGGCACGGTGCTAAGTCTGCACCGCTGCCACTGGAAGCTAAGACGACTCCGGCGAGCCCAGCGATCCAGTACGCAACGCATGGAGGACACGAGCACCTGGCCTGATAGAGCTGAATGTCTCCTGAAAGGCGTCACGGGGATACTTTGGGAAGACAACTGCACTTCTACTAGCTAATTTAAGAGCCGAAGATTCTAGGTCTTTTAAGTGTTCAGGCAACTCACACAATTGGTTGAGGTTGGAAGGGACCTCTAGAGATCATCCAGTCCAACACCCCTGCTCCAGCAGGGACACCCAGAGCACGGGGCACAGGGTGGCATCCAGGCAGGTTTGGAAGATCTCCAGAGAAGGAGACTCCACAGCCTCTCAGGGCAGCCCTGCCAGAGCTCCGTCACCCTCACAGGGTTCTTCCTCAAGTTCTTCCTCCCCTGGAGATGGAATTTGCTGTGTTACTAACTCGATAAGACTTTCATAAATGGGAAGATCTAAGTCTTCTTTATTTTATTTTTGTGAATTGGACTCTCTTTTTCTAAAATAAAAGTTCCAAATTCTTGCTCTATTCCTCTAAGAAGAAAGACAGTGAAACAAGGAGCAACAACAACAAAAAGAAAAAACTAGAAGATTCAAGTTGTCACTTAGCAGTCACACAGCACATCACAAACAGGAACCCAACTTTGCTGCCCTTGCTCATGCTGTGACACTTACCCACCCTGAGTAAGCAGGCAAGCAAGTCACCTCAATCTGAGAAAGGCTTGTGAAGCCAAACAGCTGAACTAGCCAGCAGATGAGCTGGTAGGGCGACGTTAGTTAAGTATTTTCACTAAACCAGTTCCGGTACTACAAGTCTTTTAAGTATGGGAGCATCAATAATTATTTAAAGCACATTGGAAGCCGGGTTGTTAGGAGCCAGCAGCTCGCTGTCTGGATGGGTGCATTAGCCCGTATTCCTGGAGAGAGGCACGGGAAGCAGGCGAGCGGGAAGCCGCCTTGGCCAAGGAGCTCTCCGCGTGCTGTGGCACCAGGCGGAGGTGGTGGGGGCAGCGATGCCGCCAAGCACAGACGTCACGAGCGGGAGCTCCGGCCGGCTCGGAAAGCAAAACCAGCGCCGGCCGGGGCTGCCGTGAGCGCCCTCGGCACCACGGCCAGCTCGCACGCCAGGGCCCTTGCTTGGGTGCCACAAGCCCCACGCTGCAGGTCCCTGCTTTGCTGCCTCAACCGCAGCTCCCCCAGAGAGGGGAGAGAAACCGCCCAGGGAAGAATCGCAGCGAACCCGCCCGCCCGGGCGGCTGCGTCGCGCCAGGAGAGGCCGCGGGGCGCTGGACCCGTGGCACGTGCCGCACCGCCTCCTTTCCAAATGAGGAACTGGCTCGTTACACAAACGGCCTCAATTTGCCCAAGTCTCACCAGAGCAACACGAAGGCCGAGGCTTTTTTAGTTTTGCTTCGTTTTTAAAGTCAGTGCTGACTTTGGAGCCCTGCACCCTCCGTGTGCACTCCCAAATAAGCAGAGGCAGCTACTACAACTCTGGGCTATGCCACAGCCGCCACAGGCTCCGCTTGGACAGCACCCCTCCAAGGACACACTTCAGCAGGAACTGCTGGATACTGACACATTTTGATGACTATAAATGGAGCTGCAATGTATCCGCAGGCAAGCTGGGTTTTTTTCTTTTTTTTTTTTTTTTTCCCCCCCTTAGTCTTGGACAAAGGCTTTTTGAAATCAAAAACACTGGCATATTTTTCTGCCTGCAATAAACATATTATGAAAGTTTACATATTTCTATTAGTCCGACTGCCTGCAGATTTCTGGCACGCCTCCGGACAGTTCTATTTTTGCAGTCCTTAGTGCATGCAGAATACTAGAGAGAAAGCCTTAAAACTCAACCAGGCAGTCTTAGTACTGAAACATTTTCTAACATCAAGAGCAGTTCAAGGACACAGATGATTTTCCATATCTTAGCCAGAGGAGCTATTCAAATGCCAAAAGTTTAAGCTACTGTTAGAAAATAATTTAAAGTTGTAGAATGCCACAGAAATGGTTCTTACTTTCAAATACCATAAATCTGAGCTTAGCTGTGCACAACAAGTCTTAAAGTGAACGAACAGCTGGGAATTAAAGACTTTGGAGGAACCATAACCTGTAAGATTGCCTGGCGGAAGCTACGGACTGATCTTGCAGAAACAGATCTACATTGAGCAGCAAAGAATATTTCAGCTACCCCAGCGGTCAGTCCCGTGAGCCTTGGGGAAACCCAGAGGCCGCCGCAGCAGCAGCAGCACAGTGAGGCTCCTGGCAGACACGTGACATCCTTATTCATAGACTTTTGAAGCCTCCGTGAATTTGATTTCCATTAAATCTCCCATTTCTTTCCACGAACTCCTTGACCCAATCTATCTGCTTTTTGGTGAGCCAGACCCTCCTACCAGCTCCACTACCCGCCCTCCTTCCTCCCCCGGTGCTTTTCCATCCCGCTCCCTACGTCGCCTTCTCCCCCACCACTTCTCCCTTGGCTTCGTGCTGAGCATCTGCCAGGTCTGCGTCTCCTTCTCGTTCCCGTGGCCGTGATTCCAACTTTGCCAGTTATCACGTGACCCTGGGCTGGCAAATCACTTCAGCTGTCAGCGTTCACGTCCCATCCCACCATGGCCCAGCTGGTCCGTGTAAACCTGCCCCTCGTTCTTGCTACAAATCTGAGGTTTACCTGGAATGATGAGATCCATTTTCATGGTAAAGCCTCGGGATACCAAACTATTATAATGAATGATAATAATGGAGCAAGCAAATTAAGAAAATGCCCTTTAGGAACAACAAAAAAGAGGCCATACTCTCCTTTTTCTTAAAGGTTAACTCCTACAGATACCACTGCACAGGTACAAATTACGACTACTCAAGCTGATGAAACTACACAGCGTAAAATCACTGAACGAACCCCAGGAAGATCTGCACCCAAGCCCATTATTTTATAGCAAGTTATTTACTTGAGTTTTTATCTGGAAGCCTGTCTATCTTCCACACCACAGCCCTATAGGCACTTTCATATTTTGCCGTTCCAATCGAGACTTGTATTACAGGATCGGACTCGATCTCGTGTAAGGAGCCAAGGCACGTTCTTCTATTCATTTTTGCTTTTAGGGACTTCTGTTTCTGGAGGTTCATGGTCCAAAGTGCTTTGATCCACTGTGCAGGAACTGGGAAGCGTATCATAACGTTTTCACAGTGCTTCACAGAAGGCGAACGCGCCGGGATCAGAGCAGCTGAAGACATGTTAATAAAAGCCTGAAGTTCTACGTATGCTCCCTGAACCACCACAGCAGCCTTCACAGAGAACGGAAGGTCTTGCCCGCTATACTGCGTCTTGAAACGCATTAGCTCCAGCCTGCAGGCATCAGGAGGTGTGAACTTAACGATGCGCGACCGCTCAAACTCCTGTGCTTTAACACAGTGGTGGAAATGATAATCTAGAATATCAATCCACTTCTTCTCCGCCTCCTTCTCCAAGTAGCGGTCATCCCTTTTCTGGAGTTCTAGATCATTCAAGGTTAAAAAGCAGTCAGTACCCCCATTCACAAAACATAAACAGTAAACGTGTGTGATGACAGCACTTTCCACAAGTTTTCCTTCGGCTTTAGTGATTTTACCCCAAAAGTTGTCCACTATTTCTAGAGTCATTTCTTGTTCTTCGTAATTTCGCTTTTGTTTAGAAGTGGCGGGAAGTTTCATGAGCTCTTCCTCAATGGTTACAAGGAAATCAGTGAAGTCATTGTAATCCGTGGTTCCCAGCTTTAACATCTGCTCAGCCTCTGGTTCATGGATCACTTCCACCTTGGGATGATACTTCCTTTTCTCCGTGTAAGACACACACTCAATCTTCACAGTATGGATTTTTCCTGAAACATTGTAGCTCTCCAGCTTGGGTTCAGAAAGCTTACACTGTGGCTGTAGCTGGAACTCCTTGAAAGGCTTCTCGAGGCCCTTTTCATAGTACATCTGTAATATACCCCCAGCGAGGACTTTAAGGTAAATAGGGCCCCACTGCCGAGACGACATCATGTTCTTCTTCTCAGGAATCCTCAGCAGGAAGGGCCACCCGTCCGCTCTGCGACTCCGGAACAGGCCGTGCCCGGCGGCACAGGGCAGGCTGTGCCACGCGCGCGCGCTGCCCCCGGCGCCGGCGGTCTGCAGGTGTTCGAGCCTCTCGCAGACGTAGCTGAAGGAGCCCTGGTTAAGGCTCTTCTGATCGTGCCAGGTTTCTCTTTCTTTAGAATGGCAAACGTTCCTGTCAAGCGCTTTGTCCTTCCTCTGCGCGTTGAGGTGAGGTGGCGACGAGCTGAGCGAACATCCCTCTCTCCAAAAGGGACTGGAGAAAGCACAGTCGCTCTGGAAGTACGGGAAGAGCTCCGAAGGCTCTCCCAACTCATCACAGCTCTCTTGCAGATTGGGATTTCCTTCATCTGTTGATGTGGAGAGTCCCTTCACTGGATTGTCATCAGTCAAGGTGTTCACAGGAAGGCTGCTCGGTTTCTGCGAAGCTAAGGATGAGCAAACACCAGGTGATGGAGGACAGTTACCTTTCGGTGGCCCCTCGGGAATAGGATAAAGGATATGGACCCCAGGCTTGGGGATACATGGGCTTACTGGGTAGTCTCTGGTAGGTGTAGTAAGCGGAGAGTTACTTGGGGGCCCAGGACTTAGGTAAAAGTCAACGACAGGAGAGGAGAGCGGAGTGCTGCCCGTAGAAGAGGACCTGCTGGCGGGTTCAGGCACGTTAGAGAGATTGAGCCTCAGGCCATTTGCTCTGCAGCTACTCTGATTTTCAGCTGATTTCTGAGGAGGCTGGAAGAGCGGCTCGTCGTCAAAGGTAACCCAATTTGCTGGATTTGTGGAACACATCTTGGAGGAGAAACTTGAATCACTTGCACATGTATCACCCGCATACCATCTATTAAGAAAGAACAGACATAGTCAGAAAAAAATGCTCTTGATAGACAAAACAAAGGAACATGATCCTTGCAATACCCAAACCACATGGGGCTTGCAATTTGCATTTGATTTACAAATCTGACCTACTTCGTGTTTTACACATATCATGAGACAGCCACATAGAAAACAGTGAAGCCACCCCAAAATCCCCACCGCTCTCCCAGGCTAGCAGTGTTCAGGACTGTGCACACCGTGTGTTCCACCACACAGCCTCCTCCCAGTGCCTTGTGACACACACAGAGATTTCTCCACACTCGGTGTCACCAGCAGATGAGGTCCCACCACCACTACACAAGGTTTTACTGAAATGATGCGGTTCCTTCCGAAAATGAATTCAACGTGGTGGGGGGGAAGTTTTCTGCTTTCCCTGCTCCTCCAGCTCTGACTCTTACGGACTGTGGGCAGGTCAGAGCAGCAAAATTAGAGGGGGAGCGGGAAAAAAAAGAAACATTAGACTCATAAACAGGAGAGTGCCCTAAGCAGAACACCCCTCTCAGAGGGCAGCTTCCAAGCATGCACCGTACACTGAAAGCTGGTGGACAACGACAACTAACAACTTATGCACTGAATTGGCTGGCAGCCTGGAAAAAAAAATGGAGTTCTTTTAAATCAATTAATAAATTCCACCTCATCAAAGAGAACAGCTTTGGTAGAGGGCACTGCTGGCCGCCTTCCGAGCAGGGCTGCGGGCAGTAAACACCTCCTCTCGGCCCCGTGGTTTCTAGTAACGCACCGAAAACCAAGCGCTCGCTGCCTCCTTCGCAGGGTATCGGCCCCTCCGAGCTCGTCCCTCCCGCTGCCCACAAGTGATGAAGCAGCAAAAAACGAGCAGCAAGCGACCCAGAGGAACTGAGCACGACGCAGCACGACGCAGCACGGGCTCACCGCTCGCTTGGGAAGGAAGCCTCGGGGTCACTCGTGCGAAAGCGCAGGGACAGCAGAGCTGGTCACGCACAGGCGGCTGCACGCGCGCCCCGGGGGTTACGTGGGGCTGCCTACGGATGGCTTAAATCCTCCTCTCCCTGCGCACACACAGCCACGGTCAGGCCGCTAACTGCACCGCGAGGGCACCCACACGGCAGCACGCAATGCCGTAACCACGAGGGCCACCCCCTCGCCCTGCAGTAACACTCGGACAGCAGCTAGTTTCTGCAGCCGACAGGGTCCAGCCCAGCGAAACCTCAGCGCTGCACTACGAGTCGTTATTTTTTTTAATTTCACCAGTATTTCTTGGCCAGTTTGTGGCCTTCAGGAAAATACCACGAGCCGAGACAACAATGTGCTCACTTCACTGCTGAGCAAACAAGGGCTTGTGCTGGAGACACTTCAGTCCTTCATTATTGTTTGAACTCACGACCTTTGTGTCCAGTAAAAATATTTGCGCTATGCGAGCTATTTTACAGGAATTTTCTCCCTGCTTTTAAGCGGCGAGAGAAGGCGAGCGGACAAGTCGCTGCTGCACAGCTCGAGCCCAGGCAACTCTTCAGGCATCCTTCACCCACACCATCACCTCATCAAAATAAAGCAATGGAAAGAGAAGCACAGCTCTCTGCTCTACAGTTTTGTCACAGCTTTTCCCCCTTCCTCCACCCCTCGCTCGCAGCACTGCTCAGCACACAGCAACTCGGGAGAGGAAGCATATACAAACACTGCTCACTGAATACAAACACCACTTACTGGATTCTTGACCATAAAGAATGCATTTTGCATCATATTCCCCATTCCCTCATTAAGGCTGAGCCCTTCTGTGCCCTCTATTACTTCCAGATGTGGGGGAGGTCACCTCTACTTCTCCTAAATGGGATGTTACCGATAGTTTTGCAGATATTTTTGTTGTAAAACATAAAGAAAGTTACCTGCCAAATGCTTGACTTGAGTCAATAAGAGTCCAAGAAGAAAAACGCTTTGGCATATGCATCTCAGAGCTGCAGCCACAATACCATTTCTGTCAAAAACAACAGCTTTTACCTTTTACTATTTTCCAGAAATATATTTTTTAAAATACTGATATCAGGTAAAAAAAAAAAAAAAGGAGACACACATGTACACCCAAAACCACCAAGTGTTAAAACATACAGCAGTACTATTGCTATTGCTTACTGACTGCCAGAACCAAGTACTAGGAAAAGGAGAAAATGCAATTGTGTCTTTCAAAACTATTTACAGAATGTAATGTGATAAAAAGGAAACATCTCACATATTATGGGTACTACTAGTATTTCTACTAGTATACTAGCATATAATCCATCTAGCATTTAAAAGAAAACATTTACAGTCTTATGTTACATTATGCAATTTTTCTCTGATGCTTTTACATCTGCAGAACAAATTAGGATCTTATCTCAGGATCTTGCCTGGCTAGCAAGTGCTTCAACATTCCTTCTCAGGAGTTAGGATACCTTTCCTTTAAATGGCAGCAAAGTAGAACTTTTATTTTTAAAATAGATCTGGTTCAATTCTCAAGAAGCCACCATGGGACCCATACGAACGTAACCCCTGTGTTTTAGGTAACAGGAAAACGATACAAGATGCCACGGGTCGCTGTTACAACATATGTTATGCAGCTCATAACGTTTAAATTGGAAGCACGTGCAGCATCTCAGCCAGCAATGTGACAGGAAATACCGTTTTTAGAATATTAGCGTTACAAAGACGCTGGCTGAAACAGTACCTGGTCTTCAATTCACCGATAAAGGTGACCCCCAGAGCTGGCACTCGCCTCAAGCCGCGCTGCTCTGGCAGGAAGCGGCGTCCCCCTCGGCCGGCGCTGAACGCAGGGCGGCGACGGCTCCGCGAGGCTCTGCGTGAGGACACGAGCGGGACGCCCCGTGCTGCTCTGCAGCTGCCCCGGCCCCACCGTCGCGTCCAGGCGCCCGGTGAACCCCGCGCTCAGCGCTGCCGCCGCCTCCCGGGGACGTTCCCACGCGGACACGAGGGGCAGCCAGCGCCCTCCCGCTCCCGGGTGCCGGGCGAGGGGCCCCCTTCCAGCGGCCCCCACGAGGGACCACGTTTCCTTGCATCTCCTAACACCGAAGGGGAGCGGGGTCAGGCCATGGGAACAGGCTGCCTGGGAGCCACAGGGACACGGTCTCCTCCTGCAAAGCACGCGGCGGTGGCGCTTCGTGGACTGGGCTCATCCTCCACGGCGCACGGCAGGGCCGGGTTTCCTAAACACACTCATTCTGTCGCTCCCGAGACCACCAGGTTCCAGCGGTGCTGCACGTGCTCGAGGCAAGCTCCGGGCGGGACGCCTGAGCGCGGGCCTCACGTGGGCCCTCTCCATGTGCCCCAACAGAACTAACAGCCTCCCGTTCCAAAGAGAACGGCCAGCCCAGCAACACACACACATCTTGCAAGAGGCGCCCACAGACCCCCAGAGCGCAAGAAAGCAGCCGAATAACCCCCCCAAAAGCAGGTGAGGCCACCACGCAGCGCCCGGTGCGTGCAGACCCCCACCCACAGGCACGTGTCCGGCCTCTCGCCCTTACGGCTCCAGACCACCACCTGCCTCGCACCGGTTACTTAAAGCCAAAGAACCCATAGGAACTAAAGGCAGGGTAGGTTTTGCCATAAAGTGTAATGAATTCAGAGGGAAGTGCAAATGCTCCACAGCTTGTAATGCAGGAACAAAGGACGTACGGGATGTAAGACACCCTCGTGCTTGAAAACGCTTGCAATATCTAGGTAAAATACAGCAGATTTACCTCCACAGTTTGCAGCTGTAGCCTCTGCACCAGCGCTTTGTGTATAAGGTAAGCGGGCAGAGCACATGAAGCACATTTTCTCTGCAAAACACTGCTTCGTTTGCACTGATTGCCCCCAAATTTTACTTTGGGACTACATATGGCTGCACTTATGCTTACCTACTCTGCTGTGATCCATACGTGAGATATAAGCACGACCAGAAGGCACTCCTGACTGCAGAGACAAACACAGCCAGCCAGTCTACCCCTGCATCACTCACCTCATTGCTTAGAGTTATGGGTGTAACATTCAAAAACGCACACAGACTTCAGTATTATTTACCTTGCTCATTCCCTGGAGTACAAGCACATCTGGGAGAAGCTCTGAACTTGTAGCTGATCTTTAAATATTGCAGCAAACGTAGCAGTACAACAGATAATTATGTCATTAAAATCCGCCAAGCCCATTAATTGCGCCAGTGCTTTACCCTTGGGCTCCCACACTCTGCTGCTCAGCAGAGCTCTCCCCACCGTGCAGAGCTTTAGGGGTCCCCTTGGCATCACCCCCGTAGGTAACAACACTCAGCAGCAGCAGGGCGCTACCAGCAGAGCACCTGCCAAGGTCAGCATCAAAATCTCCAGGTTGTGACTGCCAGCACGGCACGGAGAACAGCAAACAGCAGCCAGCCCCGTTCAGCACGGATGCTCCTCAGTTAGCAAAAGATTTTATCTGATGAATTCCCACCCCAAAGCTTAGCCGGGGAAGGGCAATCTTTACAAGAGGTTCTTCCCTCGCAGCCCATCCACAGCAGGATTTTTTGGTTTTGGAAAGTTAACTGGCATCACAATATGTGAATGTAGCCGAAGCAGAGACTTTTCTTGCTGGGGAGAAGGACAAGGAAGAAGGTAAAAAAAAAAAAAAGGGTTTCTGGAGAAAGCTGCTGGAGAAACATCTGCTCATCAGCTTTTCAGATCTCCTCAGATGCATTCAAGGTTGGAAATGGGTGGGAAATTCACAGAGTAAGGAAAACCCACAGGCAGCTCTCAAAAGAAAAGGGAAGGAAAGCAGCAGTCCTGCCACATTCGCATCTCTAATAACTATCCAAGTCCCTCTGGCTGTGATTGAAATGGGTCTTTCTCAAAGAAACAGCTCTCAGCCGGGAGAGGTAAGACAGCGCTGACCCTCCAGTTGATGTAATCAATGCAGCATTTGGATTAGAAACAACTCCCATCTTTGCCACGGAATTATTACCCCAAGCCCTGCAAACAAACTCCCTTTTCCTTCCCCATCCATCCATCCTACTAGACCCTCCCTGGTGCTTAAACGTGGGCCCGTTGCACAGCCTGCAAGAAGGGATAAAATGAACACAGAGGAAGCCAGCTGAAGTGACACTGGTGCAGAAAGGAACAGCGTGATTCGAGGCGGCTCCTGGATGTTACTCGGGAGTCTCCCTTGGTCAGCAAGTGTGAGCTGCAAAAAGCAGCAGCCTCATCCCATCCCAGAGCAGCCGGTTCACCTGGCAGGACCGACAGAGCGACCCGCAGCAGCCCCTTCGCGCGGCCTCCCCAGCACGCCGCACCGTGACCAACACGCAGAGGTCCCGCACAAGCGCGCAGCCAGCACAGGGAAGCCAATCCGGAGGCGGCCGCCAGCTACAAAACACTCACGAGTAGCAGACTGGTTCGGAGCACTTCCCAGCACCGGCCAAGAACCTTTTCCCCTTTCACAGATATATTTAACTGCTCTGTTTGGAGAGGATGCAATCGCAACTTGCATCACTCCACCAAATCTGGACAGTCCTGGTAAATAAGGGAAGATCCAGAAATAGGTACAGTTGTGACCGATTCTCTTATTAAAAAAAAAAAAAAGTAAAAAGACCCTACCTGTGGTACATCATCCAATCTGACTACAAGAATGGTTAAAAAACAGCACTCAACACCCATCTTAGCACCCTTCTCAGGTGCAAGCTCTCAGCACCGACTGAGGAAACCCACCCTACCATCAGGAAAGCCCTGAGCAGCTGAGATGTTCCCCTTCACATCCCTGAGACTAACTGGCCACAGCAGGGCTAAGGAGTGTGTTCTGCAGCATGTGTTCCCTTGCATCTCTGTGTATGCCCACGCTCCTGAGAGGATGGGGTGGGGGTCCCGGTGCTGCCGGCCCGTGTGCTGGCAAGCGGCGAGGTCAGGAAGGCCCCCTCAAGGACCGTGTCTCCCACCCAACGCAGCGGGAACACGTTAAACCGTGATGGCCACCAGAGGGTTCTCCGTGTTACACCAAACATCTTGAAAAGAAAAACTCTTTTTCCAGAAGAAAAAACAAGCACAATCAGATCAGCGTGTGAACCGGGGCTATTAAGCCTTTCCACCCTCCTCCTCCTCCCTCGTGTTTATCCCGGCACCCTCTAGGACAGCCCGCTTGCTTTCTCCCCTGGTCTGCTCGGAGCAGAGGCGCAGGCCGCTTTCAACGCGCTCCGGCACGCACTCAGCCCTCCCGCTGGTGCGGGGCGCCACCAGGCTGGGCCCTCTCCCCTGCACCAAGGGCAGCCCCAGTGAGGACAGCGGGCGCAGGGCACCCGGTCCCACGCTGCCCCATGGTGATCCCGCTGCTGCGAGGAGCGCTGGCGCCTCCGTGAAGCTGCTGCTGCTCCAGCCCTCGCCCACTTGCTCAGCCGGTCCCGCTCGGTGCCTTCTGGGCGGCACCGCTCCTGGGCACTGCCCCGGCCACTGCACGGCTCGGGCCACGGGCAGCCAGGGCGGGTTTCACGGAGGCTCCCGCGACGCCAGTGCATGTTCTGCAGGCTGGAGCTTGGGGCTGCTTTTCTTTTTAGACAAAAGAGCCCGACAAACACCCCACAGTGCTGCGACCTGGAAGCGGGAGGAAAGGCAATCCCTTTTTATTCATGCAGCTCACGCAGGTCACTAAGCTAACGGGATGTTATCGAATCCACGGCAGCCGCTTCAGACTCTGCTTGGGAAACACGTTGCCAGCAGGAATGCGCAAACATCCCACAGACGCCCTGGCGAGGGGCTCCGCGTCCCCATCCCTCCCTCCGCATCCCCTCCGCGGAGGGCGAGGGAGAGCCTCGCAGCACGGCATGGCACGATACCCAGCGGCAGGAACGCCTTCCGGGGGCTCTGCTCGGAGCCGCGCGCTCCCGGGGCGCCCCGGAGCGGGAGCAGCCCCGAACGCTCCGGCACGCGGGCGGGAAACACGCGTGGCGGGCGCTCGCACCGTGCAAGCGAAGCGCGGGACAGAACGCCGCAAACAGCAGCACCGGGAGCCGCCTCGGCGGCCCCGCAGCGCGGCAGGAGGCCGTGCGGGCGCCAGCCCCGCGCCCAGCGCGCTCCGCGGGCGGCAGCGCCTCGCTGCCGGGGCCAGGGCAGGGCTCGACACGGGCCGTTCAAACCGCGCAGCGGCCAGCGAGCAAGGGCTGGTGCAGCCCCACGCGCTGCCCCCGCCGGGCACGCGCTCCGCGGGTGAAAACCGCTGCAAGCGCCGCCGCCCACAGCTCCGAACAGGAGAGAGCACAGGGAGAGCCGCGCTCCTTAGTGCCCGAGGAAAACACCAGCACTAGCGGGAAGGAATGTCATAATCAAACCCTCCCTGACTTCTTAATTGAGGGGTTTTAACAGACAGTAATGACAACCATTTCAGAAACTCGAAGTCATAACGTTTCCCTCCAAAGGCCCAAGCTGGACTCCTCCCAAAGCTGCCTCTCTGCTTGGGAGGGTTTGGGGTTTTGCTGTTGTTTTTGGAACACACGTGCGCACCGCGGCACCCCGAAGGCGAGGGAGCTCCATGGAGCTCACACACTCGCACCGCCGGCAGGAAGCGCGGCGGAGCAGAGGGACCCGGCGGAGCGGAGGGACCCAGGGGAGCAGAGGGGCCCTGGAGCCGCCCGCCGCTGGCCAGGCCGAGGGCACCCGAGTGCGGCAGGCGCCTCGGCCCGGAGCCCTGCCCGAGTTTGGGATTCACGCACGTCTGCCTGGCCCTGATGAAACCGACACACCAGGCAGAGCATCAAGCGCACGGGGACGTCGCGTGGGGCCAGCGCACCCTCACCGCACGGGAAAGGAAAACGTTCCCGGAGAGCGGAGCCGCGCTGTCCACACGGGGAAGCCTTCCCGGAGAGCGGAGCGGGGCGGCCCTGCTGCCCACACGGGGAAGCCTTCCCGGAGAGCGGAGCGGAGCCGCCCCGGGTGCCGGGCGCCTCTCCCGGGGCCGCCGCACACGCGAGCTCCGGCTCGGCGGCCGCTGCTCCTCCTCCTGTTGCGCGCGGGAGCCCCGGGCTCCAGACCGGGAACGCGCAGCCCCGAGACAAGGACTCCCGCTCGCAAAGCCCCTTCCCCCGGCGCGGGGACCTTTCCCTGCCCTCAAGCGGGCTTCCCCGCGGCCGCGGCGCCCTCCCTGCCGGCCCCGGCCCCCGCTGCGGCCCCCGGCCCGGCGCGGCGCTTACCCGGCCGGCCGCAGTCACCGCC
>PTEX01000183.1:1583168-1627027 GCA_003342815.1 Eudromia elegans
GGCCGCGGCCTCCCCGCAGGCCGGGGCTCCCCGCGGCAGCCTCGGCCCCGCCAAGGCAGCGCGGCGCCGGGTAGACGTGCTGCCCGCGGGCCCGGGCGGCCCCTCGAGCTCGAACGAGGATGTCAAAGCCCCAAACGCAAGGGAAAGTGCCCCAAAATCCTGCTGGAGCAGGTAAAAACCCAGGTCCTGCAAAAGCAGGGCCCGGGGGATGCACACGGAGAGCCCCTGTCCAAAAAGCCCCCAGCACGAGCCCCCTAAGACAAGACCCACACAAGGGACACGGCCCGTTAGTGCGGCAGCCCCAACCCGAACCCAGCTGATCGCTCTGAGGGACAAGAGCCTCGGTGGAGGGGAGAGGAGCATTTATTCTCATGTACATCATTTTTACCCCAGTTTTAAAGATAAAGCTAATTTCTAGCCTTGTTAGGTGGAATACTGTTGTACTTGTGCCTCGCTGTGGCAGCTTTTCCCAGATGGTATAATTTATATAATATCATATTGCATCTCCACGTTGGATTTTTTACCACCTCTTAATAAGTGACAGGCATGCAAATACATGCAGTAAATAATACAGTGCTTCTCTGAAGTGCTTCACCATCTTCTTTCAAAACAGTACCAAGGGGTGCTTTAAGTGCAGCAATTTAATTTCTGTATAAGGGAAAAATAAGGCAGCTCTCCAAGCATCTGTGAAAATGTGAAATGTAGAAAGCAGGGAAGAAAATGCCCGATAAAAGCAGGATTTTGCTTTGATAAGTAATGGCTGCTGCAGTTGCATAGAAAAGTTTCTTAGGAGCAAGCACAGCTAAAGGACCTCTGTGTACTCACAGTGCAAATGCTTCATCCAGACATAATGTTGTTCATAACTGTATCAACAGAGTAGCTGTAGGTACGTCCCGCCCAGAACAGGGTGGTGGTGAAGAGGTTGAGGATGCCAGGATCATGCTCCAGCATCTCCCAGCTAGCAAGCCCACAGGGAGCTCCATAGCCTTTTAGCAGATATCTGAAAAAAAACACAGAACTTGCAGGTTTCTTAGTAAGATAATAAGCTATGGTCATTTTCTAATTGCTGTAGGAATAGCCCCTACCTCTCTGTAATATTGATACCAGGAGAGGAAGATGACCATCAAGGAAAGGCGAGGGCTCTCTGGTGTCCAAAGCATCAATTCGTGCTCCAGGAAAGTGTTTCAATGATGATGAGAATCAACGTTTGGGAAGGACCAGCCCCCAGGAACACAGTTAGTGAGAAAAGCCTCATGCCCACAGGCTGTTAATTCACTCCAATGATCTACATCATGCTAGAGAAAAAAAATGATCCCGTTGTCCTGGACAACAGGAGATAAACTGCAGCCCAAAAGTGACGCAGAAGGGCAGGGTATTGGAAAGACTAATAAATTCAGGGATGAACTGTCACTGTCTTACCAAGCTGGGCAGCTCTCAGGGAACAAGTGTGGATAAGGCCTGTGAGCAGCCTGGGGCGAGGCCGTGAGACACTGCTGTGTGATCCAAGTGAGCTGGGACTGGTTTTCCTTGGAGAAAAAGCTGGTGAGATTTTTGTGCAAGTTCTTATGTAGTCGGAAAGTCATCCCAAAGCAAACAGGCCTTTGCACAATTTGAGTTCAGGCAGGCTCCACTAAATTCAATGCCTTGAGGCGGGACAAGCACTGACTCAGGCAAAACACAAGACAGCAAAGATTTCTAGTACTGTTTAAAGAAGGAGCAGGAGAGCGTTCCAACAACACACCACAGATCTCAGCAAAGGACGCTCCTTTTTCTCCAAGATAAACCACCAAAATTGCTTAACCTTCATATAGACTCACAGAGCTTTGAAAAGCAGAAGGTGCAGTGCTGGAGGGATGGGGGACACGAGCTACCTGTGACCGTGAGCCCTGCCCCAAGCAGGGGGAGCTGGGAAAGCCCAGGAACACCCGTGAACTCTGCTGCTCAGCTGCAGCAGCCCAGGATGTGCCCCACCTTGGAGCAGCCAGGAGCAAGGCTGCTCAGCTTGTCCCTTTCAGCATTTCAGTGTCACCCAATCGCCCCTTGCAGGCTAAAGGCAACAAGGAGGGATGCTCTTCTGTAAATTGCTTAATTTTCAGGGAATGCAAATGGAGTAAATGAAGGCCATCTCACTCTTCCACCCTAATCATGAGAAACAATATTCAGGCTCTGGCTATCTGCATTTGCAGGGCAACAGTGCTCAGTACAGGTTTCCCTACAACCAAAGGTCTCCCTTTCTCACAAGATGCACTGCGCATCTGGGCAGCAAGGACATGAGTATCACCACCTACTTCACAAGGAAGTGCCAGGAGACTAGAAATGAGAAAACATCTCCTGTAGAATTGCATATAGTTTTCTTCTCCCACCACAATATTTAATAAAACCTTTTACTTGTTAGCCTCCACGCTAGCCTTTCTCATGGTTTTCAGCTCTAGTGGAAAGGGTATTATTTTGCACAGCTTTTCATCAAGGTCAGCATTTGTCTAGCACTAGATGAGATTTTTTCCTTTACTGAGGCAAGTACAAGCCTGCTGTTCGTGTGCAGAAGACAGCTCAGTTTGGCTTCATGCTGACGGACCACAGAGGGGCTGGAGATGAGAGCAGCAGGCGACTAATGGTGCCCCACACTGCTCTGCAGCAAAACTGCTTCTTGCTGTCAAGGCCACTGTTACGTTTCGGTATCCAAAAGGCCTGTGTGCGTGCGCACATGAACACTGACTGCTGGGCTATAAACCGATTTCTGCAGAATTGTATGAGAGACAATATTTATTATTCATTTTTTAAAACAGGACTTTAATACAATTCTGCTAGTCTCATCTTCCCCCCAAATAATTCAGAATGCTAAACTCAAGCAGAAACTGCCCCCTCCGATACTGAAATTTAAAAATATCCAATATAATTTGGCTTTAATGAATAGCATGTGCAGATTAACTTCAAGATCTACTTACTGCAGAAATAGTTTTAATTGCTTTAAGCATTTTACATAAAGATACAGTATTTTGCAACAGGCAGTTATCAAACTCATTCAACATTTTACAATGCTAACAAAGTCAGTTCATATTGCTACCTATATTTATGTTGATCTTAACATAGAGAAGTTAATATAAAGTATACCACGTTAAGATCATGTTAAGATTATTCACTGTTTATAACTAGTTTGACAAGCAAAACCTGTCAGTTCATATACTGCCAGAATAAATATTATTCAAGACAGAAAAGCACTAATTTCTAGGCGTTATTATATTTTGATCCTACTTCGTCGTTTATTTTAGCAACAAATTACTGTGAACAAGATAACATCCATCTTGAGAACTAAAATCAGAAATAAGTTCTTCTCTCCTTACTAAATTACTCTTCCCCCCACTTAAAACTTTTGCTATTAAAAATTCCTCAAGTTTAGCACATTTATTATTTAAGTTCTGCATATTCACTGCATAGGAGTTGGTTACAAAACACTGCATAGCAGGAGTAAAATAAGCTACTGTGTTCTTTTTATTAGAGATTCACTGTCTCATGGTACAGTTGCCTTTAAATGCTGTTGACCTCCTGGGCTAGGCCTTCAGCCTGAGAAAGTCTGTTCTGTGCACTCGGGCTAAAAATAAATCAGACTTTCCAGATCCCAAAACAAATTTTTGCTGAAATTCATTTCCCCTGCCACAAGGTAAATATTAGCCGTGGCTGACATTACACAAACTGCACAAAGTTTTAAATTTCTAAGGAGGCAGTTGCATAAGAGGCACAGCAACGATGCCAGTATTATAGCTATTGCTCCTACAGCTACTCCTACAGCGAAACTCCACTCAAGTCCTCAGCTCACACTTCTTCAAGCCTTTAACTTACTTTAAAATACTTTCATAAAAGTGCTTTGCACTTACCCTTCCAGCACAGCCTGAAGTCTTCTAGGTGTGAAAGGGAGAAAGCTTGAATCTCTAGGAGGGGTGATGCATTTCAGGGTTTTCCTTCTTCCTCTCTACATACTCATTTTGGAAGCAATATCCTGTGCATGGTTAGAAAATTGCAAAAAGCTAGATACTGTCCCAGACTAGTTTCCAAGCTGGCTAATATAATTTGCAGTGCTTAAAATAACTAGAAATTCTACTCTGGACTTCAAACTTTATGGCCTATACACTTCTCAAGACCGAGCTCAGTTGCTTATGGAAGAATGTAAATAGAGAGCTTTGATATCAGATCTGGATTTCAAAGGGTTAATTCCATGTCTTTATAATGTGATCTAGAGGTAAAAATCAATGCAGATGAATCATTTGACTTCTGATGTTACAGAAATATTCATTTTTACAATTTCATACATCAACTTCAACCCAAAATTCTTATAGCAGCAATAACTAGGCAGCCTGAGAGGCAAGTTAAGCCCAGTGAGAAGCACATGCTTTTTATTTTGCAGGACAACGTCACCCTAGCGCTAAAGCAATGCAAGTCTTTGCACTCGAAGCCTTTGCAAGAAGCCAAGTGAATGGGAATTAGCAATGACCCAGCTAAAGCTGCCAGCATTCCGAGGAGGAGTGGCCTCAGGCACATTTCCAGCTGGGAGATTTCATAGCTCCCCTGGGCCTTTAGCTTATAAAGACCCCAGAAACCCCTCTGCAGCCACCTCTCCTTTGAAGGTTCTGCAGGCACCCATTCAGGTAGAACAAGTATCTGGCTTGGAAAATAAAGGAAATACTTGGGAATTAGGACAACTACAGCCTCTTAAAACAAACATGGTCTCGATTCACTGCTGAGTAACACTGCAAGTAACACCAGGGTAGAAAACATGAACTGAGCATTTACAGAGTGGTATCTGGCCTGGGTTAGAGAGGAAACACATCTCTTGTAGCCACTACTTCTTTGTTTTTAATTGCATTTTTTGTTATCTTTTCGACCAGGCTCTTGGCAGGCTAGCACTCTCAAATTGCCTTATACCTGAACTGCACAAAAGGACCATCTGCCCACCTTAGAGACAGACCATTCTCAAAGTTCAATGCATAGTTTCATGTGTAAGGAATTTTCTACTTGCATCAGCTCCTATTATCTCTTATTATGTCATTGGAGCCCACCGAGAATGGGTGAGATTGCGGTTTTGTCTTCTTTACACCATGCCAGCAGATACCATACCCCATCATTTTCCAAAGAACCTAGTTTTTGTGTATTGATAGTTTTCAACTGTCCAGAACTTACTTGAAAACTTTTCCTTAAAAATATCTCAAGGGAGGGAGGCAGCTTGACCCTACATGTCCCTTCATATGCACATTTACAGCTGAGGCAGATGCTCAAATAGATTTCCAAATAGCTAGGCCATGGAAAAAATGCTGATAAACCAGCACCCATTAGAATTGCACCTTGTTGCCTGCCCCGCTATATTGATTCTAGTTTTGGTGCGATGCTATGCTCTGTTGCAAAAATAGCTGGAGGCAACACAGCCAGTTTTAACTTTGTTTGAAAATGTAAAAAAGTTCCAAGCATGTCTTTAACTTACGTTTCTCAAAAAATGGCATATACAAAAGCCCTTTTCTGAATGCAGCCATCTATAAGTAGCACGAGAGAATCAAGATAAGATACTTGAGCTCGTACCTTTACTGCAGAGTAGAAATCTTTAGAAGAGAGAGCTTCAGAAGACCTGGAAGAAAACAATTAGCTTCCCTATCTATTTAAAACAGTTTAACATGAAGCATACTTTAAGAAAAGGGTTAGGGAGAAAGTAAACACTCCTCCTGGGCCTTATTAGCAGCTCTAGGTAGCATTCACTCAGTCTGACACTCTTTCCCCTCTTCTGCAATTTCCTGACTTTTTTCTCTCCCCCAAGAGAAACCCCCAAATCAAAACAGATTTCATAACAGTTGCAGTGTAGGACCCACACTTGTTTTTGGAAGCTGCTGCTGAGTGGATGGGAAGGTGGAAGTGGTAACGTGCACAAGCTGTACTTTACATACTGCAGCAGTAGGCTGTGAAATGCACCTTGTGTAAGGGACAATGCATGGCCCTGCTCATACTAACCCGCCATGCAAAGCACTACCGAGGACAACCACACGGGTCTAGCTCCTAAACTCAACTCACGGGGACAACACTGGAGCATCTTGCCACAACTGCACATGGTGCAATCCACACAGAAGCAGAATGAAGCAAACAAATCGAGCTGCCTTTCTGCAACTGATTTTATTACATACTCACAACACACAGTGATACAGCTGATATCAGAGTCCCTATGCGACAAGTGCCATAATGCAAGTTATGGAATAGAATCCCAATGCAAAGTGTTGAGCAGCACAGCATCTCATTTAAGAGAGAAATGCTACAACAACTTGTGGTAACAGCCTTCATTGAACATTTCTAAGAGATTTAGGAGGCTAAAAGCTCACGGATTTCCTGAAACACAGAAAAAAAGCCATATCCTCATCCTGGGATAATTTCTTAATTCCACAACAGAATTCTTCGTAAATTCAGTGTTTAAATCTGCTACACGATTCATGTTCTTTTTTTACTTGTAAGAAAGCACTGTAAGCTGACGCATTCTACTAATGTATATTACTTCACGTTTTAAGGCATCCTACAATCACACTTTGCTCTAATTTTGAACAGTTATTTCAGGCTACTTCAATCAGTAAACAAAATGCCTAAATAAGGGCTTGAAGTAATCTCACAGACATATCCCAATTCAGCTATTTGTGCTCTTTATTCCAGAATCCAAAGTGCCAAATACAAGCAGCAAGTTTTCATTATTATGGTCTACAATAAGAATGATCCCATTTACTTCTGTGAATTTATAGAAATCATTTTTAAAGCCACAACCTCAATAATTTCAGAACAGCTGAAGAGGAGTAACACAGTTACATCAACTGCACGGTGTGCATGGCCCCCAAAAAGTCTTCAAGCTTCATTTTTAAATAGTTTTTAAACTATTAACTAGTAACCGAATGTACACGTTGACAGTTCAACTTAACTTCGAAACAGACAACTACTGCACTGATACCTAGTTTGTTAATGAATAATCAGATCTGAAAATATACAAAATTCGAATTATTACATGAAATTAAAATTTGGTTTTAAAAAGTGCACAGTAAAAACTGAAGGTAATTACTATATAAATTATCCACAGAGTATATATTTTCTGGTTCAGAGCTGACATTAAGTTCCATTTCATCCGTTACAAGTTCTAAATGTCTGAAAGCCATTGATGGCCCCAAAACCGTCTTTACCAGATCCAAAACCACCTCTGCTTCCTGTAACCATCAGGAGCTGGACAGGAAGCTTTCCGGATCTGCAATCTGTGCAGCAGCAGCCTCTGAAGATGGCTGATGAGCAGTGAACTATCGACCTTTGTTCTTTTTAGAGTTCCCCTGCAGCAAGAAATAAGTGAATATATGTAATTCAGATAAGGAACTTTAAACAAACTACATATATGTAAAAACCCAAGGTCTGGAAGTGAAGGCATTGGATCACATTTTGGTTTTCGGCAGCATTTGAAAATCAAAGCCACTGTCTACTGTTATTAAATTTTGAACTACTCGCTTAGAGACTGATCCTTTCAATTCTTAGAAGTAGTGGGAAATCTCCAGAAAACACTTTATAAAAAACAAAGTGCTACATTCAGCATACAGCTAAAAGCTTCCCCTTAAAAATAAAACATAAAAAATTACATACCAAAAAACAACCCAAAAATTGCAATGCCAAAATCAAACTCGGGCATCTAAAGACAAACAACTCTGTACATGTGGAGAAGAATCGAAAAAATAAAGATGGCTGTCATGGAACTCTAATCAAAACACAGATTTTTACTGATCAGTAAAATCTCCTACCATACATACCACAATTAAAGAGAATAACGCTAGTTTCATTTCACAGGCAGATTAGTGAAGGATGAATACAGCTGAAGTGTCAGGGGTTTTTTTGGTTTTGTTTTTCCTCCTGAAAATCTTCAGGAAATGATATACCATTTAAGCAATGACTGATCCAAGTGGCTGACTTCCAGTTACTGCATCACTAACATAAACAAGTCAGAACCTATTACTGCTGATGAAGACAGCTTTTCTAAGCCAGGAATCTAAGCATGCATTTTAAAACAATTCACAAGAGAATTAGTGGCAATATTTTTACATTCACATTCATTCCTCCCACATGGGAGGAGAAAGAGATGAAAGATGAACTACAACATGGAAGTAACACAGGGAGAAGGAGGAACTGCCCAGAGTGGAGTATCCTGCAACCTTTTTTGGAGTGAAAGGAGGACACTCCTACATGTAAGTGAATCTGCAAGTTTTTTTACTTTCACCAGATGGAACACAAAAAAGGGCATGTTTTCAGAGCCTACTTTGAAACAGCGGCAAAGTGTCTTTTACTTGTGTATGTTTTCCAAGAGTGTTTGCTTCACTCACACATGCAGGACAGCATGGAGCCTTCTTTCCAATGGGCAGAGAATAAACTTCAGTTTGTAAATGATTTGTAAATGCCAGTAATACATAAATGGCAAATGCAACCCGCAGAGCCCCAGGCTGCAGCCAGAGCCCAGTGTCATCAGTACCTGGCAATTTACCTTACTAGTCATCTTGAGTGTATCGATTTCTTCCCTTTGTTTAGTTAAGGTTTCATTCATACTGCAGAGATGGTCACTCATCATACTTAGCTGATCCTCATAACTTCTCTTTGTTGTCATCAATTCATCCTGAAGAGAGGAGAAAAAAAAAAAGAGGACAGCCAGAAGTATTTGCTTAATATTAGTAATAACCAGCAAAACAACCAATTAGTATTTCCATGTAGTAGTCAGAAATTTTGATGCTGAATGTGTACAATTAAGCCACTGGGAAAATAAATAAATAAATAAATCACTTAATAAAGGAGCTGACAGCTATTTTCTTTGGCTTGGTCTCATGTATAGACCACCTTCCCTGCCACATGGGGTGACCAACAATCCAGGTCTCTTCAGTGTCATAAAGGAAATTTCTTGATACAAATTGTGTCTGTCAGGCCTGTTGACACTCTGCTAGATCCCTTCCTCACAAACACGGAAAAACTGGCATGTGAGAGCAGATGGAGCCCTGGCTGCAGTAAGCCATAGGTACAGGGTATGGCTTTTTCAAGGACCTGTTTGGCAAGATCCCATAGAAAACCACCCTGGAAAGTAAAGGGGCACAAAAAAATTGGCTCGTCTTCAAGCATAACCTCCTCAGAGCAAAGAGCAGACAAGTGTTCAGAAAATTAAGCAAACAGGGCAGAAAGCCAGCATGGCTTACAGGGAACTCTTCATTCAACCTGAGCTAACTTAGCTCTGGTTTGACCACGGAGCGGACCACGTTACCTTCGGAGGTCTCTTCCAAGCTAAAGAATTCTCTGGTTCAGTATTATACAAACTTAAATTTAGAACAGTGCACCTGCTAGTCATTTATTAGTTAACTGTGCAGCTGTACATTGTCACCTCATGTTGAGGTAGATATTGCTTGTAAAGTTTGTTAAAGGGACAAATCAAAGGACTACTACTGTGTTCCTGAACAGCTTTGGCGGGCATGTATTATCAGCATTCATTCCTTATATGTAGCATCTTGGGCACACAGTCTCAGCAAGCAAGCAATAAAAGTACATACTAACTCAGTAAGAAAAAGTGAATGCACTGAATGCCACTGAACACTTGTGATTTTTATTTTTACACCCTTGACCTACTTTTCAGCTACCCCAAGTTTATTTTTGCTTATTGAGACATCCATCCTAAAACAAACTAGCCAACCAACCACTCACCCCCTGGCACACCAATGGCAAAGCCTGTTACTTTTTACTCTGCACGCTCTTAAAAAATAAAATATGACAAAAAAGTGGATTTAAATGCTAATCTATAGGCAGAGTAGTCCTCCCCTCACACAGGAGGACAAGCAACTGAAGTCAGCCAAATACTCCCACTTTAGATGACTACTACTTTCCTGTGAAAGAACATTCCACTTTACAGATTGATTCAAAATGTACCAGCTTAATCTGTTTTCTTCATGACATTACAGCTTTTACATTTACTACTAAGATCCTAGTAGGGGTAGCACCACCCTCTATGGCCTTCATTTCTCACACTCATCTTCCTCCCAACACACACTTATGGACTGCACCTCCTACGCTATTTAACATTTTACTTACCTGCAGTCTACTGGTGTTTTGACTAGCGACTTTCAGCTCTTCTGTGAGCG
The DNA here is from genome assembly GCA_003342815.1 of Eudromia elegans. NCBI lineage: Eukaryota > Metazoa > Chordata > Aves > Tinamiformes > Tinamidae > Eudromia > Eudromia elegans. The sequence goes on from PTEX01000183.1 coordinate 1,593,320, forward strand.
ACTCCTTGGACTTCTCCGCTAAAGCCAGCCTTTTGGCAAGCGCTCGACACTGTCCAGCACAGCAGCATGAGCAGGGCAGAAAGAAGAAAAGTTAGTCTCAGTAGAATATTTTTGTCTTGTGCCAGGTTTAACATGCTAAGGATTAAGTTTTCATTTTTCTGCAGCTCATACTCCTTTTATTTCCTCACACACACAATCCTTAAATTTCAAGAAATGTACTCACAGCTTACAATCATTCTTACATGCAAGGCTAACAGTCAACATTCAACTTTTTGTTTCATTTTAGAGAATCATCTTTGCATTGTATCACTGGCTTATATTTTTCATGTTATTGCTTTTTACTTATGAAATATTTCCTAGCAACGCAAATGAGTCTTATGTTGCTACAATATCAGAGAAAGTTGATTCCTCTGTTCCTGATCTATTCTTAAAAAATAATAATTGAAATTTCCCTTGACAATCTGAAGGCCAGGCTAATTTGATTTGAGGAATTAACCACTTACAGGAAGTTACTTGTAGTTTAAGAGGAGAGGCAGCTCTAGAAGCAATGAAGTATTTCATTCATTCTTCAACTTAAAATGACTTATGCCTAATATCCAATTTCCCAGAGACTTCTTTTTAGCACTTTGTGACAATATGGTCAAACACTTTTGAATAATGTCAGTGCCATTTTAAAATGAAATCAAGTCTAAGTTGATAATTAAAACCAGATACTTCCACTTGTATAAATAACTATATGATACTTGTTATACTTCTCAATAAATGCAATTAAGACATGACTAAAACCCATATTTTTACAAGATTTCTATAATGCCCATTTTTATGCATATTACATCACAGCCAAAAAAATTCCAGGAACAAGTTTTCTGAAACATGACACAGCATATACTTAACCTACTGCCATAATATCCATCTGTGAAAAATTCAAGAAGGACTCACTGTTCTCAGTGCAGATGCAGCCTGCACACTCACCTCAGCATGAAAGTGTACTGATTTGCTGTCAGCAAGCTGTAAATGAGATGTAAGCTCTGCTATCCTTGCCATATAGTGGTTTTTTATCAAATCTTCACGAGACTCATTATCTGGAGCCTGGCAAAGAAAAAGCAGATATATTTATATATTTAATAAAACTAAATCATTACCCCACAACCTTATCCTCTGTAATGACTTTTCCTCTTTCCAGCTAAGGTCTGACTGTCCTACCAAAAAACTTCAAGTAATTCAAAACAACAAAAAAACTGGAGCAGGTAAAGAGTCATTTTCAATGTCAAGCACAAGAAATTGTAAACAGCTATCACATAAGAAGTGTATACCTTTGATTTATCAATTTTTGCCATAACAAAGAGTTGAAGTTGCAAGAATTGCTCAATTTAGCATCAAATCTTCAATACAGGCAAAAATTCACTGCAGAAGAGAATTATCTGCACCTACCAAGAAGCCTGCTCTTTTTTTTCCCCCAACAGGAACTCCTGCACATAACCAAGTTTCAGAAAATTTCAGTAGTTCACAAGACACTGCAAAGCCATATTTCCAGTGTTACAGGTTGCCCGAGGTTTGTTTGGACACTGGGTGGTAGTTTGTTTTTCAAACTTAGTTTCCTGTAAGTTATAGTTATCCTCTACAAGCAACTTTGACATGGCTTCTCATTACCCTAGTATAGCTTTTAAGAACTTGCATCTGCTATCGCCTGGCCCCAACCTTTCCACTAGTAATCATTCATTCAAAAGATGGAGGGGAAAAAAAAAAAAGAATGAAGGGAAGAGGAAGGAAAAACCACATCTATCAGCGTCCTGCACGATCAGAAGAAAGCACTGAACTGCAGTCAGCTGAAGATGAGGTGGAGTTCATTACAGAGAACTCTGAAGTTACTGTGCATCCAAAACAAAACAGACGACTTTCAGGAACTTGGATATACAGACAATATTTATGACTCATACCATTACTGTAAGTTATTGCAATATTAATTACTGCAATTAAGTTTTAAAAGAGTGAGAACTGAAACATTTAGCACATCTAGTTTGCTATGGTTACAACGGATTACCTTTTCATTATCAGTAGTTATAGTCAACATCCCAATCTGGAACAAAGTTAAAAAAACAAAACAAAACAACAACAAAATAAAAAACATGTTTAAATGAGAACTGCAAAAATACTTTCTACAGATATAAATAATTTTGGCTTCCATCATGAAAAGTCTTCAAAATTTGAAAAGTCCCAAAAGTTAACACTGAGGGTTTACTAAAAGGTTGCATGTTTAGATTTTGTGTGCTGTCCATTAAAATACGAATTTCACCCATAAGTGATAACATATAGCCATATACCATTATAAATGCTCTGAGCAGATTTAAAGTTGACAGCAATTATCCAAAATATAAATAACCCAAATGGCATCTTTCACCTTATGATGTACATGGGGGAGGAGAGAAAAAAAAGTTAGGCAAGATACACATGTAAAAAAATTAATATTTCAATGTGCAAAGGTTATCCAGTTTCAAGAGCAAGGAAATTCATCTTAGATTTCTTGAGAATCTTTTAAACTCCTCTTTTTCCAGTATGACAAATAAATTGCATTGGCAGCCCAGAGAGAAGAACTAGTATCACTCCAGCTGAGTGTACCCAGCTACACAGGCCACATTAAGAGCAAGATTGAAGGACAAGTGTCTCCACATAATCAGAATCACTTCTGACTTCCATGGGAGGACAGATTTAGATTTAAAAGAAATAAGAGTACGGGTTGCTGACATACCACTGATCTTAAGCATTGCTGCTAGAACAGAAGGCATTCCACCAATGCCTAGGAACTGAATAAAGCATCAAAAACTTGAGATGCTAGTTTAGTTCAAAAGCTGTTTTTTTTTCCCTGATCTGATTACCAGTCAGGAGGAGGGATTTTTTCCTTTTTTTCTCTCCATAGAGGGAAAGAGTCACTTACCAAACTTGTATTTTTAACAGCCTCCCTCTGACTCTTCTCGATGGTTTCCTCCTTCTGCTCAGCTGCATTTGGCAAGACAGAGCGCTCTTGTACAGATTCAGCTAAATGTCCACTAAGAGAGTGCTTCATTTTTTGGTTTTCTTTCTCTAGCTTTATTTTAGCTAGTTGGGCCTCCAACATCCAGTGTTCTTTTTCCTGTTCAAGTTTCGCAATTTTCTCTAGGCTCTGCTGTACCTTTAGGAAGAATTAACAGTCCAAGTTAGCAGACACACAACATACAGAACTGTTTGACAGCAGTATTATCTAGAAACATGACACAAATGAGCCAATTGAATAGTACTGCAGGTAACAACCACTGATGTGAGTAAATACCTTTATGCAGTCAAAAGGAATCATGTTTGGACACAACTACGTCTCAGAGCTGGGAACACCAAATTAGACTGAAGTTACAGTTCATGAAGATACAAAACAACTAGAAGATCTGAAGAATTGCACAGAAATTGGAAAGATGCTTAGACAGAGCTGTCTTGTGGTAGGCTTAAAAACAAAACTAAACCACAGAATCCCTCCACTTATCTGCACATGAAAGCTATAGGTCAGAGGCCGATCAATCCTATCATTCCACACATTTCATTTCTCATTAAATATTTCATATACATAGGATCACTGCAAATCACAGAAGCCATTTGGGGAAAAAAAAACGGAAAATGATATTCCTGCTGATAAATACTGCATAGTAGGAAGTGTACTCAGAACTGCACGTAAGAGAAATGACTACCTTACAATCCCTTCTTATCTTTATTTTGACCTTACCTGGATTATTAAGTAAAGGCGGCCCAACATCTTGTATTTATACAACAAAGAAATCAATAGGACATCTTCTGTAATTGTATGTATATGCTACAGGTGCAGGACAGCAAACCTTGGATAATTTTACTCTCAAAACCTAAGATACCTCCAGTCTGATTTTAAGTTTTGAAATATAAAGGCAGAGTATCCAATACTGCTTTTCCTTTACAATCTACATTATTAAATGCTAGTAGAACTTACACCAGCATACCTGCTGTGCGAGGCCTTCTCTGCTTTCTGTGGAGCTCAGGAGAACTCTGCGATTAGCCAAAGCCTCTTCATAAGGCACTGAATCTGAGTAAGGCTGTAGACAGATAAAAAACCCTCATATTTCACTGTAGATAAGAACTTGCATTTTCTATAACCTCTTTCCTACCCATACATCCCATAAGCAAATGGGAAAAAAATACTCCAAATATTTAATATTCAGTAGAAAAGCTAGCTTGACCTCTGAATAAAGTAACATATACCCAATTAAAAGAAAGCTCAACACACTCCACGCGTTACTTAATGATCAAATGCAGCTTTAAGTCCACTTGACATAAATCACAGAGAAGTGATTTAATGATAATAGTCAAGTATCTCACCACTTATTTGCAAATTTTAGGGGGAACAGAAGGCAGATCTGGTACTATTTAATCCTTTGATTCAGCACATTTCCTCCAGGATGTACCCTTCTCATTTTTTGTGTGCCTGTTAACCTCCAACACTTTCCAGTCAAAGCATGTATGAGGCTACAGAATCAGTCTCTCAATATTCTTAGCAAAGTATGGTAAGGACTGTAAAGAAGCAACCGTCTTCTCCTGGGAGTCCTGGCACAAAGCTATTGATGCAAATGGACAGTGGAATCAAACACATCCTCAGCTGTGAGGACAACTGCATTCTCTAGAGCAGTAATTTTCTGCAGAACTCAATAGTCCCATTTCCTCAGGGAAGAATTTTTCCCTTCTGAGGAAAATTCATTACAAATACTGAAAATCCTTAGGTTGGATTCTTTGACACAGCAGCAAGTGAGTTGTATTTTCTCTGGGTGCATACGCTAGTTGAACAAACCTTCTTCAAAGACTTCATGTAGGCAGCTGCCTTCTTCTTGTACTGCAGCATACACTCAGCTGAAAGAGGGTTGATGAATTCTGTACCTCCTTTAGGCCCATAACTCAATGAAGCAGTGAAGTGATCCAAATTGTTGCTAAAGAATGAGGCGATCTACAACATCAAGAAAAAGTACCAGGTGGAAGAGGAATTAACAAAACGATATTCACACAAGTTATGCCCTTCCTTTCTCTTACACACTATAGATTTTATTAACACAGGACCTTCTTCACAGTATCCACTCTTACTCAACAAGCAGTTGCTTTTAACATATCACCTAGAAATAGTTTAGAATAAACTGATAATGCATATTATTAATACCAGAAACATTGATTACAGTGATTATTATATTTCTCAAATAATATATTTTTTAAAGTCTGCTTAAGTTGAGACACTATATTGAAACGAAAAAAATTATTACCTTGCCCACTGCATTTGTTAGGGCCACAATAGAGGATAAAATGCAGTCATTTGTTGTTATAAGTTTCTGTGTGGCTGTTGGAACCTCTTGTTCTAAAGTTGCTTTCTGACTGTAGTGCTTGGAAATGTCTAAAGAAGATAAGAACAGTTATTTCCAATATGCTTAATCAGCCATTTTCAGGAGTCAACTTGTCTGGTTTTGGGCTTTGAACATTTTCCGTTCTGCAAATAAGTGTATAAAAGATTAGTCTGGATATTCTTTAATTCTTCAGCAGACTGTCTTGAAAAATTGCTTACAAACCTAGGAAACAGACACTGTGCACAAAAAAGTGAACAAAAGGACGTATTTTCAAGTGTGCTCAGTATCGTCCAAAATCATAGCAATACAAGGGAGCCAAGGTTTTAAACAAGCAAATTAATTTCAAAAGTAAACTTATCGCTTCCATATACAAAGGTACCAGGATTTTACTAACATTTGATACTTGAGGTATTTACATGACTTCGAAGGCATGGTGTTTTATACTAAAATTTAACTAATTGAAGTCAACTTTTTGAAAGTAATTTACAACAAAGTAGTAGTTTCCATACACTAACTTCAGGAGCACCCAATTTAAAGATGACAGGTGTTTATCACAGAAGGAAGAACAAATTCCTAACTTTGGCTAGTAAAAAAAAAAGCCACCACACACACACAAGCTATTTCACAAATAAACTTATTACAATAATCTATTGCTACAGAATAGAGAAATACCACGTTATCACTGCCAAGGAAACTTGGTGATAAGTATAGGAAGCTGGGGATTATTTTGGGTTGGTGAGGAAGGTCGAAGAGAAAACCAAGAAGAGGCAAACAATGACAGGAGGCATCAAGCACAAAGATTCTTGTTAGCTAATGACCCTACTGACAGTTTTTTTTCCACATCTTTAAGGTGCAAGTTTTGTTTCAAGATTGCTCTAATCACAGCAACTCTATTAGGAAACTAGAATCACAGAATCATAGAATCATAGAATGCTTAAGGTTGGAAGGGACCTGTAGAGGTCATCTAGTCCAACCCCCCTGCACACGCAGGGTCCCCTAGAGCATGTGGCACAGGGTGATGTCCAGGCGGGTTTGGAAGATCTCCAGAGAAGGAGACTCCACCACCTCTCTGGGCAGCCTGTGCCAGGGCTCTGTCACCCTCACTGGTAAGAAATTCTTCCTCAAGTTCCTGTGGAACTTTTGGTGCCTCAATTTTTGGCCATTTCCCCTAGTTCTATCACTGGCCACCACTGAGAAGAGGCCAGCCCCCTCCTCCTCACTCCCTTTCTTGAGATATGTATATACATTGATCAGATCCCCTCTCAGTCTTCTCTTCTCCAGGCTGAAGAGGCCCAGCTCTCTCAGCCTTTCCTCATAGGGCAGATGTTCCAGGCCCCTAATCATCTTTGTGGCCCTGCGCTGGACTCTCTCTAGCAGCTCCACGTCCCTCCTGCACTGGGGAGCCCAGAACTGCACACAGGACTCGAGGTGCGGCCTCACCAGGGCTGAGTAGAGGGGCAGAATCACCTCCCTCGACCTGCTGGAGACGCTCTGCTTAATGCACCCCAAGATCCCATTGGCCTTCTTGGCCACGAGGGCACACTGCTGCCTCATGGTCAACTTGTCGTCCACCATGACACCCAGGTCCCTCTCTGCGGGGCTGCTCTCCAGGAGGTCGGTCCACAGCCTGTAGGCATGTCTAGGGTTATTCCTCCCCAGGTGCAGGACCCTACCCTTGCCCTTGTTGAACTTTAAGGTTTTATGTGTGTATAGATATAGATATATATTAATAACACTTATCCACACCACAAGACTGTACATCAAGAAGAGAGAGACTAATAAGAAGGGCCCTGCAAAATGGATAATACTATTGACTTGTTACTAACACCTTGAAGAAGACATATTTTAAGTAAGGACAGCAGACAATTTCCTTAAGTTTTAACGCACCTCCCTTCTGCGTTTTGAGGTGTGTTTGAAACTCTCTTGGGATAAAGGCTTTTGCTGAATAGATTTTAAACCTCTCTTTGTCTCCTTTTGAAATGACCCTGGGCCATGTGTGCTCTAGGTGTCCCTGCTTGAGTAGGGGGGTTGGACTAGATGACCTCCAGAGGTCCCTTCTAACCTCAAGCATTCTGTGATTCTATGTGATTCTGTGATAAGTCATTTTCAAGGAGGATGTTAGAATTTCAAAGTGAAAGCTAACTTCTTGGTAAGCTTTGGTTACATATTCACATTAGAAGAACAACCTGCCTAAAGACAGTAAAGGCAAAAATCCATTTTGACAGTTGACTACGTCAACTGTAGGGGAAAATATCTACACTTAACAACACTCCTTTCTGCATGTGATACAGCAATACAATTTGGAAATTGAAGTGACACTGCTCAGGGCAATCCCAGAGAGCTACAGTTAAGTTTCCCAGGAACTTGCATAGAACTATCAGGATGGAAGAATGAAAAACATGCGTGGATCTCTAAAGCAAACAGGTAGAAGTAGGTTTAATTTGCTGGTTTGCCTTTACCAGTTTAGATTTAACCACTAATTACATAACATACATACACGTATACTTTCTGTATGGCAGTATGTATATATAGGAAAGTAACAAAGGTGAAATACGCCACTACTCCATTCCTCTCACCTTCCAGAACGACATGAAATCCATGAAGACTTGTAGCAATGTTTGTAAATACAAAACTGTAATTTGTCCTAAGAAGGCCTTCTGGTTTTGTACCTAAAGAGTCCACATAAAAAGGCAAAAAAAAAATAATCAAGAATGAAAAAAGCTCTCAAAAAGCATCCCAGTTTCCGCCTACTAGAAACATTTGCATGGACTGTAATTTTTAGAACAGAAGAGGCAGATTAATTGACTAAAATTTCCCCTTTAGCATTCAATTTCTCCACTGAATTTTGCTTACTGAGTAAGCAGGTCAAAGACTTCCAAGCTTTTTGGGTTTCATTTAGACTTTACAAATATCCTCTGCAATTTTTGTCTCAATGATGAATTATGTATAATCAAAACATTCATTACAGAAAAAATATAACTGTCCTTCTAAGAAATAACCTGAAGCTCTATAATAACTATCTACTCTTATTTCCAACATGCATCTGGATATTGTTCCCCATTTAATTATAACTGCAAGTGGAAGGTTAATAACAATGTATATAGGAGTCGAAAGGGATAAATGATGAATTTAATATATTAACAATTGTTAAGTGATGACAAAAGACGTAGTGTCAATTACACAATAAAAAAATTACTCATTTCTTTTCTACAGTTAACTGCAATTACAGAAAATGTGCTAAACTGGATTGTCTGCCAGCTTCTAGCTTGAACACTGGCCACATCCATGAGGAAGGGGAAGTGAGGAGAGGAGAAAATACATAGAAAGAAAAGTACATAGAAAGAAAACTGTCTTGCAGCACACTCAGTGTTGCAGGGCCCCAAGACAGCAAGACATGCTGAACTCATCTGCCTCATAGCTTAGCCTGTATCTAGAAGCCTTAATCTCATTTTCCTGCATCCAAATGTTTTCTTTTCTTCTTTTTTTTTCCCCCTTTAAGGAATGATAGCTCAAAAGCAACATGAGTACCTCTCTCAAAGTAATTGAGCTAAAAGAGACGCTTACTTGGTAGAGCAAGGAGACTAATGTACACGTGCAGCTTCTCAAAGACCGCAGTCAACTTTTTCATATCTCTGTGTAGCTCCATATTTCTATCTCTTAAGGTAGCTGTGCAAAGAGAAGACTCACACTCTTCTTCCAAACTAGGAATATATGAATGTGTTAAAAAAAAAAAAAAAAAAACCAAACAACACACAACAGCACAAGTATAATGAGAAACAAGCCTGGGATTTGGGGCTACATAAGTAATGTTCTCCACATCCCAAGCCTGAAACAGCAGTAGTACAGTACTTGAGAAAAGTTCACATATCATAGTAACTGAGCCACATGTGACAATTTCTGAGTGCAGGAAGAAGCCTCTGTCAAAAGACAGGAGCTCCCGAGGAGCAGAGCTGTGATACCCATGGTGAGTAATTGAGAGCAACAGTTTCAAAAACCTTTCCTCTACTGCATAAAGAGCTTCTTTTGTTTGAGCTGGAATTGCAGGAGAAGAGGCATAAAGGAGGCATAAAACAAGCTAAGCTTTTTCCTCTTCCTTCCAAATGTTACTTTGTGCTGATTATTCATCTAGCTTCAAACCACCCAGGAACAAAGTTTTTCACAGCAGAAAGGTTGTGCTTAGTTCTGGCTTAGTTCACTTTGCATCTATATATCTTAGTGTTATCTACATCTCTAGGTAGACTCAGGAATTTAACAACATCCGTCTACAACATCTGAAAAGTATCGGTGCTATTGAACAATAAGATACATAGTGTCTTTTGATTGTGATCTATTAAATCAAAAGTACCTTTTTAATTGGTAAGGAAGAATCTTCCTTAGAAAGCACAAGTACGAGGACAAGTGTTTCGCAAAAGACTTCAACTTCACAGCTGTTTCCTGGAAGAAAAACAACACGTGAGTATTTTTGTAGAGCAGAGATTTTTCTCAAGGCTAAAAATAAGAAAACTAACCAGCACCGTGATGGTGTCTTCCGTGATGCTCTCGAACAAGTGCAGCATTCCTTCCTCCAGAGGGCGGACATAGGACGCGTTCTCATGCAGATACTGTGAGAACTGAGCACAGAGAAATCTAAAATGGTGTTTGCTCGATGCTTTAGCAAAGGATTTCCAGTTAGCAACTGAACGGTTTACTTTCCCATAGCACCTTTCATCTCGGTAACACCAAGGAGGCAGTTTACAAGATGTAACAGTGAAGTCATGCACAGCCACCTCTAAACTTGTACCCTGAGGGAGAGGCATGGGATTAAGCCAAGGCTATAAAGCAAAACCCCACCTAGGGCTTTCCACAGTACCCTGCCTCCCTTCAAAGGCCTCGTACAGCACACCAAGACCTCTGCTTTTCGAGTACAAGGTTCTGCATTCCTCAGAGCTCAGCTATGTCTAATTAGGCTAGTTTCAGACACTCGTTCAGCTGGTAAAATGAGCTTTCCTACCTTCTCACCTGCTCTTCACATTGCTGCCTTGTTCTGGACATCTGCACAGACATGTGTGCAGCCACATTGCACATAGTCTGTCTTAAAGCTAGCAACCAAAAAGGCAAATTTTAACCCTGATCTGTTTCTAGCCCAGTTTGCTGCATGAGCAAGATGTGCTTATGCCAATGCAAATGAGGAAGCAGTAACGAATCAAAGGGAGAACTGTTGCTGATTTGTCTTAAAGTACCTTAAATAACTTCTGTAGATTTTTCCCCCATCTCAAAAAAGTATGTGCTTGAAAACTAAACTATTTACTCTTCCATCCAATTGCAATGTAAAAGTAACAGCAGTTTTTTGACTCCAATACCACAGTATTACAAAAAGTTTTTTTCCATAGATTGACATACATAGCCAAAAGTAATCTTGTTTTTTATTTTGCCCCACAGGAAGATACCTTCACCTTTGATTATTTATATTACAAAAGTAGCTAAAGATCCCAGGCAAGTAAGGTATAAGTTTCCAATTCATTACGATGCAGAAACACAGCATTAAGAAGGGCGAAATGCTTAGCTCTCATCCATGCATGCACAAATCTGGATGGAATTAGGAAAAAATCTTAAGTCTAAGGAGAAAGAAATACCGCATGCAGAATGCTCCTGTCTTGTACTGCAAGAGGGCTGGAGTTATCTGGTATGATCCTGAAGACCCAATAGCACCCAGCAATCCAGTACTCAAGAGAGAAAAGGAATACTTGAACCTGGAAGGGAACTGTCCACATCTACTTTGAGTGTTTGTTGGGGGGAAAGAGCTTGAAAGCGCCAGACAAAACCTGGAGTTAGGGAAAAATAAATCAGTGCGAGTGCACTAAACCACTACATGACACTACTGTCTCATTTTCTCCACTGCATTAAGGGGAGATTTTTTTGAACCACTCAGTGGAGGACCTAAGATCACACTGAGAACACTTGTCAAGCAAATAGGTAGCCAAAACTACAGCAGCAGCTTCAGGGAGCGGCAAAAGATGCTCAGCTGGAGGAAAGCCACAGCGAGTGCCCCAGGCAGCAGGTTGTACTGAGGCAGTTGGGTTGCAAACAAGCTGGAATAGGGACAGACTGCAAGGGACCATTAAGAGGACAAAAATGGCCTGAACTACTGAATCAATTACAAGAAAGAATCCAATTACAGTTTTGATTAAGTGGCAGGTTTCAGCTGTGTAAAAGCACTTTTCTCTGCTGAAAAGCAATGGGGAAGTGTTAATCAGGACATTCAGAATTAAAAAAATACACGAAGTGATGACTAGGAAACCTGATTTTACTCGCTTAGTATAAAGAGTGTTAATATCTGTAGAATCCAATCACCATGCTAGGCCATGTAGATAAGGAGACACAGCTCCTCCTCCAAAAGAATTTGGAAAATGACAGAAGGGAACAAGTTTCAAAAAAGGATGTATCATCTTGAGTGTGTTTAGTCCCAGGAACAAGAAAACCCCCTTCTTTCTCAAATTAAGATCTATGAATCTCTGACACAGCGTATCTTTTCTTGAAATAGCCGAAAGGACCAAAAGGCAAATGGACTGGGATTTCTTCAGTGGATCTTTAAAGACCTTCACACACATACTTGTTTACTGCAAAGATATTAAAGAGGTCCTTCCAAGAACAAGAAAGATTTGGGATAGTTTACATTGCCGTTACATTTGCTATAATCATTTAATGGATGAAAATGTTTTTCCTGTGTTTTTCCTGTGTTTAAGTCTGACCCATTAAAACTACTAAATACAAATTATCACCTGAATCCAGAAAAAAAACACTATGTTATCGGACAGCAGAAATATGCAGAGATCCACTGGGACTGTGAAGCAAGCTATCAAAGCAAGTTTGTAGCAGAACATACACATTTGCCCCACATCTTTGTGCATATAGTTCAATTTTGTGCTTTATGGCATAGAGAAGAGCCACAAACAGCAGCTTAACAGTTCTGAGTGGTGTTCTCAGAAATACCTTCCACAGAGCTACATGGAAAAAGCAGAGCCTTTTATAAAAAGTACAATTTCAACATACTGTACAGACAATGATACTTCAGAACACTTAAGGAAAGATGGTAACCCAGATAACCCAAAACCAGAATATGTTTAGTGTTTGATGATAGCACAGAGACCCACGTTCTCTCCTACATAAACCTACCTTGCATACAGTCCATTTCACACTAGAGTTAAACACAAAATTTTCTGTCCAACATTTTACATTCCCTCTGTGCTTTTATAACTAAAGTGAAGCACACACTCTAATTGTGCAATATTTGGGTATTTTAAAGCACTCACCTAAACTTTTGATAAATGCAAATCATATTAGCACTTAAAAAAAACCCCACTTAGATCTGACTATCATACTGCTCTGGTAGCAAAAGCATAAGAGAAAAGAGTCATCTGCACCAAAAACACCCACCCTTGCTCACATTGAAATAATTCACCCGACAGAGAAGTCCTCCCACAAAAGAAAGGCTGCCCCTTAGGAGCATAATTTTCATTATCTGGCAACAGTAGTTGAAGAAAGTGCCATAATCAAAATTATCTGATCTTGAAAGTCAATATAACTGAGTAAACTTAAAACTGACATCAGCAAGCTTTACCTTCTGATTTAATGGTGATATAGTGTCTGTTGCAGAATCAACCGGAAATATCTGGACTTTTTGTTCAGTGTATGTGTGAAAGTTCAGAAGAGCTGTTACAAGATCTTGAACAAAAGCTACTGCCTGTCCGGCAAGGTCTCGCAACTTCAGCTGTAAAGACAGTTATAAAGAATTATATCTGAGATGTACCTGTTTAAACAAGAAGATAAAATGGAATTGAACCATACAGAGTTCTTAAATACACACATTTTGATCCTCGAAAGGATTAGGACTATTGGTAGGTAATATTAATATATAATATTTAGTTAATTATATTAATATATAATATATAGCTTACAAATACAAACAATCTTTGGAACTCAAGGCATGCAATTGGAGAGAAAGAAGCTGATTTTGAAGAAAAAGGAATTCCAGATATCAGTTATCTTTTTCCTGCAGAAAAGGTTAGGACTCCTAAAACAACAGAGCTTAAAGTAATTTTACAAATAAAGCATTTGAGTTCTACCTCACTGCATATCTGCAAAGTCACGAGCATTTCAAAAAAACATACTATTTGCTTTTAACTAAAAAAAAAAAAAGTCTTTTATGCCATTCTTTCTAGAACAGCATACTTAACAGTCTGCAGTGATGATCTGACAGGAGCCCAAAGACTACATCTAGTCCAGGTAAAAGACTTGACTCTTCCACATGAGAGCAATGCAAACTGTGCCCTCACCAAGTACAAAAGTTTTGTGGAAACTCCCCTGAATCATCTTCTGCAATTTAGAGTCACTAAAATGACTGTTTTTTTCATACTGTATCTGCACAGAAAATTAGACTTGTACATTTGAAGCCAAAAAGATGTTTACCTGATATCTTCTGTTATGCACTGGTACATTCAGAGCATTGTACTGATTAGACCCTACAAGAGAAAACCAAATTAAATATACGTATTAAATCATACCTTCCATATAGAACATTTATTTGCAAATAATTTTTTCAAATTGAAGTTTTTCAGCATAAAAGTGTTCATCTCTAAAAATACTCGAGCAATTCACTGCAACAAAGTAGGTCTAAACAGACTCATTTAAGAGCTGCTGGTATGATCAACAGGGGAGAAAGCACTTCCACACTTGCCTCAGATTACAATTCACATTTATCATCTAAAAGCCCCTAGATATTTGATAGGAAACAGCAGCAGTCTTATATTGTTATCCAAAAGATCAATAACTAAACAATAGTAAGGGGTCTTAAAAATCCTTAAAAGAACTCAATATGATTTTCAAATTTCAATTACATTCCAGAGACAGTCAAATAAGAATTTTTGTGATTTGCTTGGCAATTTTTTTTTAAATGCTCCTGCATGCACCTTATTCCTTCATTACATAAAATTAATTGCAATCACCACATATTTAAGCATTCTGTTCCACTCAGAGAGTATCTTGGATGACTTCTAAAGGAATACATTTTTTTAGAGAAGTGTAGAATGGAAGGAGGCCTCTACCTTACTTCAGTTTCTACAGCCAACTAGTTTCAATTCTTCCCGTATTCCAGCTCCTGCAAGTTTCCTGCCTGCTCAAGGACAGTCTATTCTTCAAGCTATTTAGGGCAGCAAACAGTACAGGCTGATCCAACACACTCAACCTATATCTGGCATATTTTAATTCAGATGATAATATTACCTCTGGTTAGGTACCCAAACTAAGCAAGATAGGCAAGAAAAACCCAAGCCAATGCAATACTTACTTGTGTCATTAAAAGGTACTTTTTCACTGATTATGCACAAAGATTCTTCCAGTCTACTGCCCAAAGCTGCTTGAAGATTCTTCAATTGCTGCTGGCTAAATAACAATTAAAAAAATACAATGTCAATCCTTAAAGTTTAATTCATACCATCATCACTGTAACTCACTCTAAGCCTCCCTGGGGTTAACAGATCCCCCTTTCCAGAAGTTCAACAGAAATCAGACAGTAGAAGTTCTCTTTCATGTCCATTTTAGAATGTGTGGTATTTTAACTCTTAACAAAAGTAGTGAAAGTAGCTAGAAAGGGTTGCAAATTTTGGAGTGCTCTTCCTGAGAAACTGAGACTACTCTGAAGTTGGCCTTTACATTAATTTCCAATACTACATTCACAGTATAAGCTATACAAAAGTATTCTGCTCACTGTCATTTGAACTGGCTCACAAACAGGCCTTTAAATTGATTACCCGATATGGTATTCCAACACAGAAGAAATTAGTTGATAGTTCAGATAGGTACACTACCTCATTACTAGAAATACATCATGAGCATTACAAATTTCTATATCTAAATATTACCGTGGTACAGCTCATTTGTAAGAGATTTGACCGTTACATTTCATTTGCATTCTCAAATGATTTTCCCCCGTATCTGCTTGTGTATACTAGATGCGAATCTATGTTATGATGATTACTGTTATCCCAGACGCTTGAAATGAACGGTTCTATATCCTAGCATTATTTGTATGCTAACAAGGATTACTGTATATTGTTTTTCAGACCAAATTCCACACCTTACCCAACTCAGGCCCTCAATTCTTCACTGCTTTGTTTCCAGTCTGACATCTAGAACTCCTGCACATGTATTGGATGGTGGGAGTTAAAGTTTCAGAGTGACAGTTTATTTTACATTCAATATATTGACTAATACAAATAGGGAAAACATCCAAACAAACAAACAAAATATCAATAAATTGGCCAGTAAGTATCTCATCCCCCAAGTATCTCTCCCACAGTATGAAGTGTAAACACACTGGATACATGAGAAACTGTGGAATATGAGCAATATTGGAGATGTTAGAAAACTCAAAGATAAACTACAGAAATATTGTTGTTTCTCTGCTATACTGTAAAGGAATGGTTAAAAAAGTATTTTGATATATTTTGCTTCATGTTTTGCCCAAAACTGATTCCAGTTTTGAAATAGTATCAGACTTTGGAAACACAAGCAAAAAAAATCCAATCTCTTCAAGTCATATTTAAGTGAAAATCTGATCGACATTAAAAGAGAATTATCAGAATTCAAGGATGTTTCTATTTACCAAAATAATTAAAATATATGATCCAGGGCTTCTATTTGAAATGGGGAAGAAGCTTCTCACCTGAGCATTTACTATGTACTTTATTAAGACTTATGGCAGTACCTAACTTCATTTGGTCTGCCTCAACTCTTTTTTTTTTTAAAGCTTATCTTCAAGCTATTTTAAGAGAATACCAAAACTAGACTAAACTTGACCAATAAATTTCAAGTACTCTGCGCATATATACCTGAAGTAAACAAATATTGTTTAAGAAGCATATGAAGTAGATGGGGACTTTTGAAATTGCCTTTCAGTGTATAAAATGCCTCACTCAAACTTTGTTTTCAAAAGCAGTGTGTAAAACTCGTATCTTTGTTTCATAGAAGTTCAACAGTTTCTTCCAAGTTGCACTGGAAATAACTCCTGCAGTCATTCATCAGCTTTACAGCTATCTGCATTTATTTGGCAGTTCTTTACCAACACAGATTTTTCTACATCTGCATAAGCAACTGTCTAGTTAAATACTCAGTAGAAGGGGAGCTAAGCCTCATAGTCTTGATACTAACATGTTGTTGCCTTCTGATTTCAGTTTTAATGGGTGATAATCAGTTACTTTTTCCCTTCAAAAGTAAGTCCATTTATTTTTTTTAAAGCAGCTATTTCTTTAAATCAAGTTTTTCATTATATTAAATAAAAACACTTACCATTCTTCAGTTCGAAGCCTACAGTCCTTAGCTTCTCTTTCTAGTGTCTGAGACTTGATCTTTATGCAAGAAGATAATCTCACAATGTAAGTACTGACACAGCAAAAAAATTTAATTTCAAAACTTTTAAAGTTTATCAAGTAACAAAAAGCTCCTTACTTCTAATTTGGTTTTATCATTCTGCAGCTTCTCTATGGTATCCGTGTATTTCCGTGTTAAACTGTCCACCACAGCTTGATGCTGGGCAGCATCAGTTTCCAAAACATCAAGTCTGCTTCTTAACTCTGCTTCTAAACGTTTGTGCTGCTCATCTGCTTCAAAGAACTACAATGAGAAAAGCAAGTCTCGTGTGCCAAAGCTTCACTTTCACTTAGTGCTGTGGAATCCAGTCCTATCAATGATACCAGTTAGGTCCACTTTAACAACTAGTACTCGCTTCTTAGCCCTCAGATGAGTTCTTGCTGGTATATGTAGAAAACAGACTGAGGAACAAAGTACTTGCTTTTAAAGGATGCTTGATATTGCAGAACTTTTTAAAAAAATGAGAGTGACAAACAGACATTTACAAAAGGTTTGTTGTTCAGCTTAATTTTCTAAGTTTCTTAAATCAGCAAAACACATTCTATTTTGACATAGTAATTCTTGCTAAACATTTTAAGTTTTAAAGTAATTTTGAAACTGTGGGTGAAGAAAAAGTTTCTACATAACACCAACTATAAAGTCATTTTCAATACAGTAGTCAAACATCACCAAAAGTTACAAAGCTAAATGAGAACCATCTACTGCTATGGTAACATGAATTATTCCAATATATTGTCTTAAAAATCTGAAGTTATTTTCTCATTTGCCAAATGAATATCTTTATAAACAATGCAGTTTAACTTAATCAGCTATTCTGCACACAATTAAGCTTCATAACACACTAATCATTCAGTTAAAAGATTCAGTTTTACTTACAAGTATATGCAGTCGCTCATTCTCTTCTATCTTCTTTTGAAGATCTTCATTGAAGACACTTTTCTGCTCTTGACTCAACTGAGATGAAGATTCTCCACTTTTCTAAAAGAAAGCATGTGCTCATTAGCATCCATCCCCAAATAACTAAAGACTCTTCCTATCACTTAAATTCCTTCTGTAAGAGACACATGACTAAATATACAATTAAGATAGTTATATTCACAATAATGGATATATTAAAGCAACTAGCATACATACATAAGCCTAAAAAGCAGCATTTATTGGTTTTGCATCGTGGTAGAATGCCCACTGGATATGTGTTAATAAAAAACTGTCATAGACACATAGATCACTTCGTCCATACAAACATTTCTATGTCTAGCAACGTGACATTTTGGTGCTGCTACCACCATTTGAATCTTCCATGATGCCAAGTAGTCAGCAGGATCAAGATCCACACAGAAAGACCTACCATGGTACAGGAGCTCTGTGTATATAGTATATGTGTGTCCCCACGCATCAGCCAGCCTCATCTCACTAGGGATCAAGAAAAGCCACTGAAAGGGCACTACCCCAGCACAGGGTGCAGCACTGGGGTACACTGGCCCCTCACTGCCTGCAAAGTTCCCTGGGAATACAGAACCACCTGCCAACAGTTCTTCCTTTTTCTGCCATTTCATTCAAAAGCCTTGCAGACCACCAATGAATCCCATACAGTCAGCTGCTTGCTCAACCATTTTGCTGAACAAAGGGAGCACTAGCACTGAAGAAATTTGCTGACCACTTCCATTCAAACTTCATACTGAATTACAAGTGACTGGCACAGCCAGCACAGAGAGAAATCAACCAGTTTTTGATGCCAGTCTGAACTGGACCACGTGAGAAACAGAGACACCTTCCATTCCTTCTGGAAGCACCAAAGGCCAACACAGATTATCTTCCAGAAGCTTAGTCTAAGTATAATGTACTTGGTTTCCCAAAGACAGATAATCAAAAGGAATCACTGAACCTACTGAGGGAGTGTTCAGTAACACATACTTGCTGAAAAAGGCTCTGTGTTGAATTAAAGGGAGCACACTTAAAAATCTCTCTCTCACAGTTAAGCAGGAAAGTTAGTAGCAACAGTCTGCAAAGTATCTCACGACAAACTAGTCCTTGAAAATTTGGAAATATGACTGATGAAATAAAATTATGTAATGTGAAATAAAAGATAGGAAAGGCCAAAACATATTCAGAAAATGAATATTAAATGAAATTAGATAAATATTAAAATAAACAAGTAACATGAACCAGAGGCACTATCTTTATGAAGGAACTGGATAATCCTGATTAGAAATATGCTCATCTTCCTCACTTCCTCACATAACTTCTGTATTTTTTTTAATTGAATAATATCTTTATTAGTAATATTTATGGAGTTGTGGAAGATGCCAAAAAAGAACAGGTCACAGTAATTAAGAGGGGGACTATCAAAGATTGCTTAAAAAAGTCCTGATGGAACACTCTCAGGAATCCCAAAGTCACCTGAAGAGGAACTGACTGAGCTAAGAAATCTGGATAACATGACAGACTAGGTATAATCAACTGGCATTTTGGGAAAAAGAAATCTCAGTACTATATCATCACTTTAAAACAAAATAAAGAGTTCTAGCCAAAAATTCAGACTTCAAAGCATTTGACAATATTCACATACAAGCATCAATATAACAAAGTAATAAGAATTGGATAAAGAAAGATAGTCAATATTCCTCACAGATTAATCAGAAAGTTCCAGTCTTCTCTGGCTGCTTAAAAATTTAATAAAGATATAGAAAGGGATTCGATGTCAGTAGTCAAGCTACAGGAAAAAAACTATTCTGTATATGATATACGTATCAACATTTGTTTAAACAATATTTTCCATAATATATTATTGGTTAAGAAGTTCAATTAAGCATGTTTAGCTCTAGCTTTGGCACAGCACAGTAACTGCACTAAAACTCAGGAGGAAACAGTGACAGGTAAGGAAGAACCATTTGCTGAAAAAAAAAAAAAAGTTCTTTGCTTTATTATATACCTTGCTCTTCTTGCCCCTAGTTTCACTTAAAGCAAGTTCATCTTGAAGTAACTCTACTCGCTTGGCAAGCTGCTGATTTCGAAAGGTCAAACTGTCCATCTCCTGTTGCAGTTTTCTCAATGATTGATCCTTCATCTTCAGTTGCTCCTGAGGGACCAAGAAGTTTTAATTTTAAAACTTTCACACTACTTCCACACATTCAAAAAAAAGCCTTCCCTGTTCAGTACTTTATGTCTGAGGAAGCACAAAAGCATTGCTTTTAAACTTGCTTTTTTAAAATTGCTTTAAAAAAAAAAAAGATTTCACCTCCTTGATTTGCCCATGGACCACACTTAATTAGGTACTTTATCCTGTACACCAGTCAAAAACAAGCAACCTTTCACTTTTACAAAGTCAACACCTACAAAGAACAATGAATATAGTAACTACAAAGCAAGAATTCTTACTATTTTTTTCCAGCATTCTTTTAATCATTACTCTCTGAATAAAAATTAAAATCCTACATCCTCAACATTTACCTATTCGGTCAAGACTTAATATAATTGAAGTTAAGGCTCTAGACGTTACCTTCAGAGAAGCAGAGTTGGCTTGTTCATCTACAACTCCTTTTTTCAGCACCTGGTTCTGAGCTCGAAGCTGAAAAATAAGAGATGCAGACAACTATGTAAGACAAAAGAATAAACAAAAAACACTCAGTAGAAAAAACATCTGCATGCAAAAGATAGTTTATCTTTTTCTGAAAAGATTAGATGTGTGTGCTTAAGCTATTCTATTCTGGTAAGCATCTGTGATAGTAAGTTTGAAAAATAATAACAAAAAAAATTTGCATCTTGAATTTTCAGAAAACAAGAGTTACTGTAGCAAATGACCTTTCTTCTCAAATAGAAGATTCTTCTTACTCAAGAAAAAATCTTTCAGATTAATAACTTAAATAGTTATTGCTTGAAGAACAGCAAACAGTTGTAGAAAAGTTAGAGTTTCTTGACTAATCCAGTCCTTCCACATATTCAGTGTTATTTCCACCTCTCTTCTCTTAGCCCCACAACCGCTCACGACCAGTTCTGGTACACAAATATAACTTATTATAATAAGTCAATATGTACCAGTTCAAGGAGGACTTAACCATATTCTAACAGAATAAAAAAAAAGTATATATAATCAGTAATAGCAGATGACCCAGAAAAAAAAAATAGTTTGACAAACATTTCAGGAGAAAGCATAAAAAGCATCCAGGAAAAAAAACTCTTGTCTTACTTGGGAAGTTCAGAAGTCTGGGATAAAAATCAGTAAGATGAAAAGGGTCACTAAATAAATCTATTTTCCAGCTAATTCACGGAGCAGATCTAACTTCACAGCAACAATGCTAAGGATACTGACGCTAGCCTGTACTCATTCGACACACCTGGATCCAGCTGCTGCAGACACAACATGGAAGGATTTCCTACTGCAGCAGCCGACTGCACCCTTCTCTATTACAAGTCATTAACGCAGAACACCTCAGGCACAGGGATGAAACCCAATGAACTAGCTCAGATACAACATACCATCAAGATACTCAAGTTAAGTGTATTCCATCAAAAACCAGCACAAGATGAGGGGGCATTTTGATTACTTTTTCCATTTAGCCTGAGTAAAAGGGTCATAAGTTGTAACTTTGGTGGAATAAAAAGCAATCCAGAAATAAATATCTTTCCCCTGAAGTGCTCTGTGAAGCAAGAGGGAAATGGCTCCTTTACCAGGTACCTGCTTGGCACTTTTTGAACCTAGGTACCCACTTTTTAGTTTCCACAATAGGACTAGTAAATGGACAAAGGAGCTACTCTCCTCTCCTGCAAATGACAACAATGGCTGGTTCTTTGCAGGAAAAGGTGTGCTGTCCACAAGGGAACTTGCACAACGCACTGGAGCTGTCCCATCAGGGACAAAGTGGGAGAGAAGTAGCTCCCCACAGAGAGAGCCACAAACAGTCAAAGAAATCCCGCAGGGAGAAAGTCACAAGGTGAAATCCAAAGAAAACTTTTGGACATTGTGATACTAAGGGAGAGAGACTCCAGTATCTCAGACAAGCAGAAGCTCTGACAAGAAGCTCTCTGCATTTCAAAGACCCATTCAGAAACGACAGTCCCCGGCTACCAGGCTGCTTATAACCTCTAAGGTACAGCAACTCCAGCAACAAATACAAACTCATTGGTGACACCATGTTTTAAGGCCAATTTGCAGATGCCTTCAGGAACCACAGACCGCTCAGGTGCCCGACAGGCCCTTTCAGCAGCCACACGGGGCGGGGGGCCGGGGGACTCGCCGCTCTGCAGCCCTGGGGAAGGCGCCTCGAGCCGAACGCTCCCTGCCCGGCAGCGGAGCCGCTCCCGCTGCACGCCCGCTGTGGGGAGGATACCGAGACTGCCTTTCCAGCAGCCCAGCCGCCGCTAACGGCTGCTTCTCGCCGCCGCCGCCCACCCCGGAGCCGAGGCGGCTGTGTGGCGGCGCGCGGCGCCGGTACCTTGGAGTACTCCTGCGCCAGCTTCTGATACTTGGCCTGCAGCTCCGCGGCAGCCGCCATGGCCGCTCCGCGCCACTCCACCCGCGCACGCACTTCCGCGTTCGGCGGCGGCAGCGGCAGCGCGTGACGTCACCGCGCTGCCCCGCTCCGCCCCGCGCAGCCGCGCCTCCAGCCGCTGGCCCCGCCATCTTGACGCAACTTCCAAGATGGCGGCGCAGAGGAGGGCAGGCTCCTCTTAAACCCCGCCCACGGGCGGAGGACGGAAGGGCAGGAAGGGGCCTCGTGACGTCACGGAGTCCTACCCGCGGCCGTCGCTATAGCAACCGCTACCCGCCCGCCGCAGCGCCGGGGCTACGGGGTGCTGCCCCGCCCAAAAAGTGGCAGGGGTGGCGGCCGCGCGCGGGGGGAGGGGGAAACGTGGTGAGGCCGTTAGCGCCGTTAGGAGGCGGGAGGGGGAGCTCTGCGGAGCCGCCGCCGGGGGGCGCCCCGCGGCCGTTGGCCGCGCTCGGCGCGCGGCGTGCCGTGACCCCTGCTCCCCGCGAGGCCCGTTTTCCGCTGGAGTTTGCACGTTGTTTTCAGAGCTGTTTCTCAGTAGTAGGTAAGGAGGCAGTAGCTGCCGCGGTGGCGGCTAGTCCCTGTCACAGCCTGGGAGCTTTGGGCGTGTTGGCTGTTACTTTGCTCGTCACAGCAGCGCAGCTGGCAAACACTAACCAGGACTTGATGGCCACATTAATAAATATGTCTGTATCTCCAAGGAAGCCTTAGAGTTGGGAGACGAGAAGAGACGCTGCACGTTTTTAAGAAGTCTCAGGGGAAAGAAAGTAAAATGCCACATGCTGTGTCACTGCGCGTGCAAATGGCCCTGGCGCTGTTGCGTGTGAGCAGGAGGCCTTGGTTAGGATGGGACGGGCGTAACGGGGAGGCGAGCGCATCGCGGTGGCCGCCCCAGGCAGAGCGAGCGTCCCCCAGCGCAGGGAGCGCTTTGAGCCGGGCGGCCGCAGCGCAGGAACGTAGAATTTGCCCGCGTCCCCCCTTGTTTGGGCAAGACACAGACATTCCTTAGGTCAAGGGTGTAATCCTTAAACACAGGCAGGCTGAGGAGTCCGAGGTTGGGTGTCCATAGGCGCCTATCGCGGGTGCAAGGCTGAGGGCCGGCTGCAGAATGTCCAGGCTATCGGAGCGGTGTGGAGCTCAGCAGTGCAGCGCCACCGCTGTCCCACGCACGATAACGTTTGCAGCTTGTCACCATCCTGGGCTGGCATTTGGTGAACAGGCTGGGCCAGAGATCCCCAGAATGAGCAGTAACAAACACCCTACCAGTGATAATTCAGATGGGAGGTTCTATTTTCAAGCTCATTCATCTTCCTTCCGCTGCTCAGAGGGTGCTTCCCCTCTGGTTAATTAGGTCTTGTGTGCAGGTAATGAACAACAAAGAATCTGAATCATCCAGGATGTTTTCTGTGCTGTGGGAAAATAAACCTCATTGTCATGGCTTACATGCCAACCAGTATTTACAACAAAAGGGTGTCTAAGGTCCGGAGTGAAGGCAGGAGTGGTTGGAAGGAGGCCATCTCCAGTCACCAGACTGTCACGAGAGGCGCCTGAGCCACGTCCTGGGACGCTGCGAGCAGCCCGGCCAGCTGTTTTGTTTCTGTTCTCTTAGCAACGGCAAGCACGGGCAGCAGGATACGTGCGCACAGCGTGCGCTCCGTGCTCCCCGCCGCAATGCCCTCCTGTCACACACAACCTGCCCCCTCTTCCAAACTCCCACTGTTCCAACGGAAAAATCAAGCGGAGCACCCTTAAAATAGGAGTGATGCGTGTGCGGATGTGCCCTCCACGGAACACATCCTTCCCATGTTTGCAGCCCTCATTGCTGCTGTTTCAGCACTCACAGCAGTTAGAAACAGGAACGCAAACAGGCCTCTGCTCTCTGTCCCTTCCAACTCACTGGATAAATAAGAGCCACCCACAGGGCGTGCACATCAAGAGGGCGCCGCTTGGTGCCTCACAGGTTTCCAGGGAAGGAGAGGCAGGAAAAGCGAGGCCCATAACAACACGGAGGGGATATCGCCACTCGCGCGGGTTTTCTGCACCCCGCGGAAGCCACCTGGCTGCAGAGCGGGTCCCACTGCAGCCCATCATGTGCAAGCTCTGGTAGCTCTCACAGCACCACAGCGAATCCACAGTGATACTTACTCCATGAAACAGCAAAACTGGAACAAAGCGGGAAAAAGAAATAGTTTCTTCCATTTTTTTTTGTTAATGCTGAATTCCACCTGTGCTGGGAAAATGAAACCTCTTCCCTAGTTCTGCCATATTTTACACAAAAAAAAAAAAAAAAAAGCAAAAATAAATGATTGGTCCAAACCCTTTTCATTTTCCCCTTGTGTTTTACAGGGTTTTGTTTGTTGTTTTTGGTTTTTTTCTGTGCAGTCTTCAGCCTTTCTTTTTGTGTTTATGACACCAAGCAGTGAAAGCAGCATCAGCTGAGCTAAGTACCACACACTGTTAGGCGAGCCCTGAACACGCGGGTGCTCGTGGAGAGCTCTGTAGCAGCCAGCCCAGGGGTGGCAGAGCTGGTCAGAAATAATCCCTCTTTTTTTTTTTTTTTTTCCCCTGAAATATGAGAGGCCTCTACAATTTAGAAAGAAATAAAAGGTAGCAAACTATTTATAAAAAACCCCACAACTCAGATGTTCACAAATATCTACAAACATTCCCCCCAAAACTTCTGGATTTCAGAATGACAGCCATTTACTGGCATGGCTTTACATCAGACATGCTGCTTCACGTCCGTGAACGATCATCTAAAATTAGGAAGACTTGTATTATTAATAACAAAATCAAGACCTAGTTGTTATTTCTCACTATATTCGTTCGCCTGAAAAATATCCCTCCGAGAGAAAATAGGTGCCAGCCACTCGTGGAAGCCAGCAACAAGACATGAACAGGGCACGTCAGCGCGCTGGTTTTCCACGCCTAAACTGTACCTATTTCGGTGCACAGAAACATCATGCGCATGTTCTGGGCCAGCCCTGGGCTGGGATTTGCCCTCCCCGGCCTGTGCTCCCCTCCACTATGAGTCGCTCCCCATGACCTGCACGGTGGCAGCGCTGCCAGCACCGGGGCGCATCTCACATTGGAAATTTTTGGATGCCAACAAGTAGGGATTAACAACCGCGTCAGAAATAACGAGCCTTGACAGATCTAGGGTTAAATACTTTAAAATTAGATCCTGCTGAAAGCTGAATCCCGTTGCCTGGCAACTGCTGCATGGGATGCGGCGATGCGGCTGCCGCTCCCGGTGCTTCTCCCGGGAGGCAGGAACGTTCTGCTCCACTCGCCCCACGCAGGGCCTGGACGGGGCGAGGTGACACCGTGCAGCCCAGCCGCTTTTCAAGGGAGCGGCCAGCCCAAGCACGCTGCCATTAGCACCAGGATTTGCACAGCGTTCCTGAGTTGAGGAACCCTGTTTTCTCCCTCGCGTCACCTGCCTTGGAGGGGGGAGAGCTGCGAGAAGGGCTCAGGCTCAGCAGCTCCATGAGGAACATGTTAATCTTCTCAAATCGCCCATCCCCGAAAGGCAAGGACGGTGACACCTGTGATTTGGGGAGGTCTGACAGGGTGCTCCAGCAGCAGCCGTGCAGAAAACATGCACAGGGCTTCCAGGGGGCAGCGCAGAGCCCTGCCAAAAGCCTGCAGGCTTTTAGGCAATCACAACAACAAGAAATGATCGGAACCCATTGGATCTTAATAAGCAACCAAAATCACAGAATGGTTGAGTTTGGAAGGGACCTCTAGAGGTCATCTAGTCCAACCCCCCTGCTCCAGCAGGGACACCCACAGCACGGGGCACAGGGTGGCATCCAGGCGGGTTTGGAAGATCTCCAGAAAAGGAGACTCCACAGCCTCTCTGGGCAGCCTGTTCCAGGGCTCCGTCACCCTAACAGGAACGAAGTTCCTCCTCACCCAGAGATGAAACCTCCTATGCCTCAGCTCAAAACCACTGCCCTTTGTCCTATCCACTGGTCACCACTGAGCAGATACCAATTTATATGAATCAAAAAATTTCTCCACAGCATAAGATTTATTTTTGAAGGTAATTTGTGGTGTGAAGAGTGACATAGGCACGTATTGAGGTTTTCCCAATCGCCTGTGTGCCCACTGATGGCTAAAGTGAACAACCCGTAAGCTTGCCTAAGCTTAGTCTAATAGGGACAAACTTACACCTGTGGGCAGGTAATGTGAAGGCTCATGGGAAAAAAAAACCACTAAAGATATTTGATATGATCAAATATGCTGGGAAAGGTTGCGATTACACTACTGGACTTAAATTAATACTTCTGAGTGATTACTGTCACGTATACCAGATGCTCTCAGTTGCCTAGATTTATTCAGACATCTCAGACTAACACCTACAGGTTATTTGGATGCTCAAGATCTAAAAAAGAACTAATAGCTTCTGTGTCCAAAGTAGGCAGCCATTTAAAAATAAATCTGATCTATCAAGCATTTCCTCCATAAAAGTCCTGAGAATAGAGATGGTGTAACTGGGTAATTGCTTCAGTTAAAGCTTTATTTCAAGCGTTGTGGCTTCATAGAGAGGACAATTTCCAGTGAAGTTGTAATAGAAGAAAAATCTCAAGGGGAATTTAACAATGAATTTATGATTCTGTTATAAAAAATAGTAACAATTAGAAAGATATCATTAATGTATGATCCATAGCTGTGGTTTTGTCCAAATTAATTAGAGCAGTCTTATCAATTAACTTAAGATTAACATTGTCTAAGACTATAATACTATATATACACTGCTTAATTTGTGCTTTAGACCCTAGATATTATTTGCTATGGTGATGAAGGCAAGTCTTAATTAAAATTTAGTCTATCACTTTAAGTACTGTAACAGGACTATTAAATTTTGATCAGACCTTAAGACAGAATTTATTCAGTGATGCCAACCAGAAAAATAATAGTAGAAGGGATCGACCAGTGTCTGCTGCTAGGAGATAACAGCACCATGTTGAACCTTGTTTCCCTCCTGTGCTGTAGGATCTCAGTAAAATGCCAGGATGGAGTCAGATGTTCAAAGCGCAGCTCCTAAGACATTTATATGGGCGTCTTTCTTGGCTGGCTAGAATTATATAGTGCTCTTCCCAGGATGCTGCCTCAAGCTCTATGGAAGATATTAAGCTGGTCAACTGTTTTTCACCTTTTGTCCAGGGAAAATATCTCAGTGCGCCCTGGGAAAAGTGGGGAGCAGCATGGGGAGTATTTCATGAAGAAGAGGGGTGAAGAGAGGAGTGTTGTCACCTGCTCTCCAGAAAGCCTCAGACAGACAGACCCAACAGATCCCATAAATCATTTCCAAAGAAACCAAGTAATGAAAAAACCCGCCCAACTATTCCCTAAACTCTGCATTCTTACAGGACCAGTTCCGCGCTCTCTCCAGTACAGCTCCCTCCATGTACAGTACGAGCGACTTCCTTGCAGTGATACGGATACGGAACTGTAAATAATCACAGATATTTCATTACAAAAAGAGCCCCCATTTTTTAAGTGCATGTTCTGCACAAAAGCAGAACCTACCAAGTAAGGTGTCTTGCAGCAAGGTCTGCAGCAGCGTCAGACATTCCAAGGTTCTAGGTTCCAGGGCAAAATTTTGGCCATAACAAGATGCTCTTCAAATACCACTGGAGTTTAGGCCTCATTTCAGAAATAATTTCTCCGTGTTATCAACACAGGAGAAAAGAGAATTAAGATGTTTACATTGTATCAACTCTGTTATTATTCATAGATTTGGGCCAGTTGTAGATAAACTTCACCAAAAGCAACTCTTGTTGTGAGCCAACAGAGCTTAGTTACCATGCAGATGCATTTAATGGGCGCGCAATTTCCTTAATCAAGCTGAGACCTACAAGAAATTACTATTATTATTTTTAACTAGCCCCTGTCTTGTGGAACAGATTTAAATGGTAAGCTGGAGGCCTCGGAGCAGCATCCAAGACCAGAACCAAGATCTGTAGATAAAGAGATAACACAGCGTTTTCTGTTTGCAATGCTGTTTATTTTATAAAAGCCCCTTTGATCACCTGAATGAAAAACATGGGCAGAAAAGTCACAAATGTTATAAAACAAAGTTTATTCTGCAATATTTTGTCATAATGAATTGCATCTCTTTGGTAAAAATAAACTTTATAAACATTTTAATTAACAGCGATTAGCATACAAAAAACTAAACTTCTGTAAATTGTCTTTAAAATGGGTAAAGGACTAAACTGGAGGAAAAAGGGTTAGAATTGGTCTCCTACTGGCAAAATTATTCTAAACAAACCCAAGGACACTGCTTATGCTACATTAGAAACAAGCTAATGGGAACATTTTAAAAACAACTCTGGCTCGTTTGATCAGAAAGCATTCTTACAATTCACTTAAATAAATAATAGTTACAATGAATTGGCAATTATAAAATGTTTTATATCACTATATGGCAGTAACATAATACTTTTAATTATGCACTTTTTAGTTTGAAGAAATGTACATTTATAAAACAGACTTCATAATGGCACTGGCAGTTAGATGTAAAGAATGTGCTTTAAGAAATGATGGCAGGTGCAACACTTAGAATATTCTACCTTTTCCTTTCAATAAATATTTTGACTACACCATTAACAACATGTATGAGTGTACTTTGCTTGAACCAAAGCTTTCACTTTTCAGCCCAATCATACAACTTCCACTTTAAGGTTGGATTTTTTTAAATATTTGATGCGACTTTCGCAGAGGCTGTAGCTTAGTATTGGCCTCGCAAGGGCCGATACAGGCTGCTACAGCATTCACATCTGGATTAAACCTGAATAGAGTAGCTTCCCTTGCACAGAGGTCTCATACACTTCTGCACTGTTTTTAAGAATTGCATGTGGTTCATTAATACTTTCCTTGCCTTTTAATTGCTATTAATATGAATCTGAATGGACTGTTGGCATGAACATTTTACACACGTCACTAAAGAAAATGTTAAAAGCAACTTGTAATTATACTCCATTTATACTATATACACCAGGGTTTTTCACTCAGGTGGCAACCCAACCCACACGCAGCGCTGGACGTGGGGGCGAGAGGAAGGGCTCCTGCAGCGGAGCACGCGGGGCCGCGCGCCGAGGGGCCCTTCTCCTCAGCAAGGTTTTATTGCTTTGCCTCGGTGCGTGGGAACTGAGAGGCGTCCTGAGCCTCCGGCCTCGTCCTGTCCCATCAGGGAAGGGCTCATCACCAGATGTGGGGTAACGGGACACAGTCGCCCTCCCAGTAAACACGTTCTCAGAGCAGAAGCACCACGCTGATTCCACTGGGGACCAAAGAGCCTGCGAAGCTCCCAAGGCAAAGAACAACAGGAGCAACAGGAAAAGAAAGCACCCAAAACCAAGCCAAGGAGCAGAGCAGGACTGCGTTTTTCCCGAGCAGTGGGTCTTGCTGCAGCTCTCACATCACGGAGGATGCACCTACACAAACACAGCGGCGTGCCCAGCCCCGCCACGCGACACGGCTCAGCCACCCGGCCTGCGCTGCCTTCCTGCCACTCGCAAACCACCAGCAGACAGCAGCCCCACCAGCTCCCCCCCAGCAGCCCCCACCTCCACACACGACCCCAGCCACCGCGAGAGCACTCAGCTTTCTCCTGCCGAGCGAGTTACCCGCCACTGCCCATCAGCAACACAGACCATGCAGGACCGAAGCAGCTCAGGTGATTAACTGGTGATACCCAGGAGACCCCGCGTGTGTGAGAGGGTTCCCTGCTATGGCTGTGGCAGGACTGGCATTCTCACAGGAGGAATGTGGCAGAGATTCTTCTCTTTCCAGAAAGAAATCATTCTTAAAAACTGAAATTAGCAAAAAAGGAACACTTTATAGGCTTTGCACTTAAAAACAGAAATTGGCTTTGAATTCCAAAACAGGCTACAAAACAACCTCCAACACATCAGGCTTGATCCAGCAACCACAGAGTGGCCAGGAGCAGCACCACTGTCTTCAAGAGGCACCAACCCAACGAGGCCCTCAGGGCAAAAGCCCCTCAGCTGTGTCCCCGCGCAGGGAGAGATTTATGGCAGTATTCAGGAAGAGACTGACAAAGAAGAAAAAACAAACAAAACCCAGGATCTACGAAAGCTGGGCCTCCAAAGAGCCAGGGAAACATCCTAGTACAAAAACTTGACTTTTGGTTGCTTCCATTACTCTTTTCAGCAACCCAATCAGAGGACACTGTTTTCCCACCTGGCTCTGCTTCCTAATTCCGCACCAGTTAAACCAACACCTGCTGGAAACAACAGCTCCTCCTACTAGCTAGGAAGTTTATGGCACATCACGCTACCGTTCACAGATGGGAAAGATGACTTTTTATCAATTCCAAGACATACTTAAGGCATTCGCATACTTACAGTACGGTTAAAACCCACTCCAACAGAGCTGCATGCCCATTCTGGCACAGAAAAATTGAATAACTAAAAAAGAGAAAAACTTCAGAAAAAGCCATCATCTATTGGAAGATGCAAACAATCACCACTTATTATAAAAGAAGAAAAGATGATCATCATACCCTTGAAACATTTTTGGCCAAAAGATGTCTGGGCATTATAAAGAGACTTATTATTTTATTGCAAAAATGAACTGTGAGGGAACTTCGCACAGGACAAGAGGCAGAACTTCAGCTAAAGCAGCTGCTGAATACTCGATAGTGAGGACAAAGTGAGGACGACACCATGTGCTAAGCGGCAGCTCTCACTGTGTTTGCTACATCGGAGGCAGGGCAGGCCGCAAGCCCACGGGCCTGTGCGAAGCCCCTGCACACACATACACACACACACACACACACACGTGTGCAAGACAACATGTCTTGAGATGGCTGCATAATGTGGATTTGGGGGGAAAGAAAAGCAAGCCGAGGGTGGCGCACAATTCGGCTGCCCCTTGCCCCCTCCTCCAGCGAGGGTTTGTGCTCCTTCCTTCCTCTTTGCTGCTAAAAGCAGCTCCTTACGGTGCTGCTGTTTCTCACCCACCATGGGAGGGGGCAGGATGGGCTGAAAACTGCAGCCCCTCCAAGCTGCTTCCCAGGCAGCTCCCCAGGACACGCATTGGAAGAACGAAAGAGAAAACCAAGAGGGAAGAGGCACCTGGGGCAAGAGCCTCTGCAGACATTTGTTTCCCCCCCTCCATTTTTTTTCTCCTCCTTTTTAATCCTTTACATGGAAGTCAGAGCCCTTAGACAGGGCAAAATGCTCCTCTGCAGAAAGGGCCAGCAGAGAGGTAAATAAGATCCACAGTGTGCATCTGGATGAACATAGCTGTGGAAAGAATCAACTATTAAAAAAGGAAAAAAGAGTGATCATTAAGGAGTATGCTTTCAGGTTTTCACAAGTCATGCACCTCTTCTAATTTGAAAAGATTAAATATTTTTTTTCTTTTAGGCAGTGATTTAAAAATAAATGGCTAAATTATAATTAGCGCCGAAAAATAAAAAAAGCAAATGAGTCCTCTTATGGCTTTGATCTCCCTTGTGAAGGGTAAAAGTAGAAGAGTATTGCCACACTTAAAAAAAAATATACGTATATATTCAGCACTGACAAGCACACTATTTTTTCCTTTGCTTGTGACTGTGGGTCTTTGCAGTACTTATCAAGGAACCCAAGCACGTTCGGACGCCAGCAAGGTGCAGCAGAGACCCTGCTGCTTCTTTCAACTCCTCATCAATTTCTTGACAGAGCTCCTTGAGTGCTTTGTTGCTAGGCTGACTTTTGTCAGAGGTATCTACACGAGGTTGTGATGCATAGCCACTATCTCCAAGAGGATCATCTTCGTAGTCAACGTCTGTATCCACCTCACTGTGAAATCCTTCGCTGCCGTCGCTTCCTGCGTGGCTGGTCTTGGAGATAAACTCATACACCTCATCTACGGAGGACAGGGAAGACACGCTGGATCGAGACGCACAGCGTTGCGAACCCAGGCTGCTGGCGCTGTAGTTGTGATCCGCCTTCGGATCAATATTGGTGGCTGCAGAATCGCTTTCTGGTAAATTGATGGAGCTGGGAGAATTAAACGCGCTGCCGTAACTCCTCTTCTTAGGGGTCTTCAGAGGCTGAGGTTTCTCACCTATTGAAAACAAAATCCGTGAGCAAGCAAATATTCCAATGCGATCGCGTGCTGAACTGCCTCGCTGGCAGGCTGCCTGCAGAGGGTAAGCTCAGAGAGAGCTCAGGGTGAGAGCCACAAAATCTTATGCACATGCACTGCCAGAGGACGATGCTCCTCAGCTAATCACAAATAAAAGCTGGAGAGAGACGGAAAGGCAGCTACGAAGTCTGAAACATCTAACAAAGAAAAGGCAGAGAAAAGAACAAAACAAAAAAAAAGCTTAAAAATAGTGTTGAGGAGAGATCCTATAAAACTCTGTACATGTTAGCAGAAAGAATAAACAGAATAGATTTGCTCTTAATTAGTCTTACTAGTTACAAGCCAGACCATACTCTGTTATTGAAACTTTTAGAGGAAACATTCAGCTACTGTGCAGAGAAAGAGCAGAGTAAAAGACATATGCTTACAGTCTAATATCCCTTGCTCAATGGAAGTATTTAACAGCATCATTGCAGTAGCAGCATCAATGTCAGATTCTGTGGGGAAAAAAAGGCAGCAAAGCATTAGATCTTGAGTAAAATGTTAGCTCCTGGCAAAACCAGGGGCCTAGAACACAGGAAGTATATGTATATATCTATATATATCAGCCTGCATGGAAAGCAATGAAAGGAAAGAAATGTAATAATTCAAACTTGGGAATGATTCAAATATAATCGAAAATTAAGATGGAGATAAGAGGAGAGGGATTTTATGGGCAATAGGGTTGGTTACAGAAATCATGTGTCTTAAACATGACAATCTTATAAAAGCTGATTTCTTACATTGCACTTTGCAAAGCTGAAGACAAGAATCAGCAACATGAAATTTGCATCTGATGATGTTATTAAATTCGTCAACACTGGGCTTTATTTGTAACAGTTTATAGAAAAGGATTTTGCACATGGTAAAGCAAAGAGCCCAGTCACCTTTATAGCCTCCTTCAATACATATATGAGTCTGCAGAGCAAACGTGCCAGTAAAATGCAGCGCTACTTGGGCTTTTCTCTAGCTGCCACAGAAAGTGCCCTCTCCACTGTATCTTCTCACTAACAAGTCAAATAGCCAAAATGGAGAAGACAAGGGAGGAAAGTAGGCAGAATCGCTTCAACCAGGCAGCATGGAGATACAAATAATAAACAGGCATTTGAAAAATATTCTGATGAACAGTAGTGCATTTAGTTATAGCGCCAAATACTGCTCTGTCTCTTGCAGCACTGAGCGGATTATTTCTACCTCAAGAAGGATATTCTGAGGATATGATAGCAAAGTCTCAAATTTCTAACTAGAAATAAATATTAGCAATGGTCTCTTTTACAACCTGACCCTGCCGCCCCCTT
>PTEX01000184.1:0-18133 GCA_003342815.1 Eudromia elegans
CTCCCTCTCCTCTCCTCTCCTCTCCTCTCCTCTCCTCTCCTCTCTCCTCTCCTCTGGAGATGGAGCAAGGATAAACCCTGTGAGCAAGGATAAACCCTGTGACAGCCTCCTGTGTGTGCTGGTGGCAAGAGATCCCCAATGGGGACTGCAGTGGGGGGACCAGTCCCCTGCAGAGGGGGCAGAGTGGGGGGAAGCGGAGCAGCTCCTCCCAATGGGCAGGTAGCGCGGACAGCTGTTGATAACCAGGCTCTGCTCTAGGGCAGCCCCCAACCTCATGCGTTGAACCCCCTGGGAATCAAAACACTGCATTAAAAATATGCAAAACTGACTGACTTTTCTTCAGGGCATGCAGCTTCCAGGGAGAAATGTCATTGAATATATATATATACACACATATATATGTATGTATATATGTTTATGCACACACGTGCTCTAGCTGCTTGTGAATGAAGATTTGAGCCGTCTGTGTGCTCGCCCCTCTCAGGGGAAGGCTGAGTTTCTGGCACCCTTCTTGGTCCCCACTGCTAGTTCCCCAGCTGCTAAAGGCACCCCCAGCTCCATCTCTCCTCTGACAGAAGTAGTTGAGTAATCCCATAAAACAGGAAATTTTTGCAATGAGAGGCCTAAAAAAACATCCACCTTAATTCCTCCAGAAGGTACAAAACACATCAGAGATTTTGTTTTCTGTGGATGATGGTGACCTCAGGCCTCCCAGGTGGCTGCAGCTCCTCTGTCCTGGTGCCTGCAGGAAAGGGGGCAAGGGAGGGGACGAGTTTTAAACAGCTCCGCACCAGCAGCTTGTGGCCTTGGGATGGAGAGGAGCTGCGATCCCAGAGGCTTCTCTCCAGGTCAATGCCACCTCCCCACCCGGCCCACGGCAGCGGGCACAGGAATTGCAAAGCTCCTTTGCCCAGCCTAACCCCCGCGTTGTGGCCCGTTGCAGTGAGCAGGCAACCCGTGCTCGGGCTAGCACCGCACACGCCGTGTAAACGGCGCGTTGTGCTGCTTGCAAGCTGTGACGTGCCTTCCAGCATTTATGTAACATTGTTTTGCTTTAATCTGGCTTTTTAAGTAAATTGTCAAAGCCCTTTCTGTTCACTAGAAGTCTTTTATTTTTCTTTTTTTCTTTTTTTTTAACTGCAAGTTTCATCTTTCAGAGCTTAAGCTCGTTTTGAGTGATGGTGAAAATTCCCGTTTGCAGCGACTTTTTGTTACACGCCTGCATTGTTCGTGCAAAAGTGGTTGTTTTTGTTTCGCCCTGGCATAGCTCAGGAGTGACTGCATGGTCTTAGCTCAAGCTTTCTAAAAATACTCATCCGTGAGCAGAGATCCTGCATGGCAGCGTCCAGACCACGAGGCTAATCCTTTGGAAAGGCCTGCCCGCCTGCAAAGAGGGTGCCGCCAGCACCACGCACACTGCTTTGTGCTGCAAGCCCCGGAGCTGCACGGTGTGTTCCCCAGTGCATGAGTGCAGAACGCTTGCCCTGGGTCTCTTTGGGGCGCAGGAAGCTAAAGGAGCGGTGCTGTTCAGGCTACAGGGGAAGTCCAAGGCGTGCCCCTAGAGCAAAGCGAGCAAAGGGGAAACATGGGGGAGCAAAGGGGAGGCTCTAGGGTGACTCAGAACCGTAGAGCAAAGCACCTCCTGCCGCTTGGAGGGGCGAGCCCCGTGGACGAGCCTGCTCCTCCAGAGAAGCTGCTGTTCACAACCACATCCTCTTCCCCACGGGGGAGGCGCCCGGCCCTGGGGGAGGGCAAGGACTAAGCGGAGTGCAAATCACCCACATGCCAAATTCCAGGAAAACGTGTGGAAGCTCCTTTTTGTCCTTCCACTGGCTGATTGCAGGAAGCTCCCCAGGTGATGGCTTTCGCAGCTGCTGGGACAGGAGACCTTATTGTTCCGTGCTCACAATTTTACGGTCTTGCCAGTTTTTGGCAGGAAACTATACAACAAAACCACCTAGTTCTCCTTTCTGGCTCTCCGTCTTTGCTCTCAAGAGGCCGGCGCTTCGGTTTATCTCTTTCATTACTCATGACCTGCGGTGATCCAGCTTCCTTTTCCCAGCCTGGCCAAGTCTGATGGGCTTCGCCCCAAGATCCTGGCAGAAACACAAACAGTTTTCCCTAGACCTCAGATGATGTTAAACATTAGCCTCTAACTGCCTTTCTAATGCTA
The DNA here is from genome assembly GCA_003342815.1 of Eudromia elegans. Taxonomy (NCBI): domain Eukaryota; kingdom Metazoa; phylum Chordata; class Aves; order Tinamiformes; family Tinamidae; genus Eudromia; species Eudromia elegans. The sequence goes on from PTEX01000184.1 coordinate 2,174, forward strand.
AAACTATGTGGCTACCCAGCACGCCAGCCCCCTTGTACCTGTCTAGTTTGTGTTTAGTTGTTGTTCCCTTTTCTCTGACACGAGACTCAAGTTCCGTTCCCAACTGAGGTTCGCTCAGTGACACTCGTGACACTCAGGGGAAGCACATTTTGCATCTGCTGACCTGTCTGGCAGAGCACAGAGGGCCAGAAGGTGACAGCACCCCTGATAGTAACGGAAAGGGGAATGAGAGGGGCCTGTCACTACAGGTTATGTTATAGCCCGCAACATGGAAACTTGAAACACGAAGCTGTGTCCGTGCGCAGGCTTCTTGGGCCACCATCGCCTCCCCGTTCTGCTTCTTCCTACGGACACCGTGTCTCCCCTCCACACAGTGCTCAGCCTGCAGCCACCAGCGTGCGGCTGACCCGAGGATGCAATTCCCAGCCCTGTCCTTCCCAGCCTGCGGCCAGGGACACCGAGACTGAGTGTTAAATCCTGAACTCTTGCCTTGCCTCTTATTTCCCCCCCTTCCCTGGGTTTTACAGGGCAGGAATGAGGGTCACATCCCCTCTGAGGGGTCTGCAGTGCCCAAGGCTGCGCGCTGAGGTGTGCCCTCATTAAAGCCCGCCACGGCCACCGCGGAGCTGGCGGTGCCAGCGGGCTGGCGCGTTACCATTTTGCTGGGGTTTTCAGCGGCGGGGCTGAGGTTTAGCCCCGGGTGGGTGCAGCAGCTGCTGCAATCTCACCTGGAGAGCGCCGGGCGCCCGCCCTCGCCACGCTCGCTCGCGCGGTGTTGCAAGCGCTGTCTGGCACATTCAGCCCACGCTGCGGGAGCTGCAAGGAAAACGCACGCGGGACTCAGTTCGGGGTGTCTCTCCCACGGCTGAGTCATGTTTTATCCCACTTCCTTTGTGCTGTTCTTTGGCGAGGGGGAAGGAAGGGGCCCAAAGGAGAGCCGGGCAGAGACCCCCATTGCCGATGTGACACACACTGACTGACGTTGGTGCAGCAGTAAGGGCAGGGCGCAGCGTGCCAGAACCAGTAACCTCTGCTTCCCAGAAGAGGTGGATCGGCTTTCCCCAGACAAGAGGATCCCTGGGGACGTGGAAAACACCCTGCCGGTCCAGGCACGACCTGGCTACTTCGCAAGCGTCCCCGCTGTGCGACGGTGGGTCGGGAGAGCCCGTGAGGCGCTTGCGCCAGGGCTGGGCTCCTGCCCTGCTGGAATACGCAGCCGGATACGTCCTGCCGGCGCACGCCCTCGGGGCAGGCACTTCCACAGCTCGGCTCCCGTCGCGGCCAAGCACAAAGATTGGCCATCCCGGCGCGCTCCTGTAAAGGGTGCGGAGCGCCGGGGAGCAGGCGGTGAGGGCCGGCTCCCGACCTCCCGTGTGTGTGAGCCGGCTGAGGAAGGGCACGGCCGAGGGGCAGCTCCTGGCGGCTACTGGGGCTCGAGCGCCCCATTTGCGCTCTGCCCCCTCGGCCAGGGCCCACGGAGCTGGGGGGGATGGGACAGGAAGGCCCTCGTTATTCAGGGCTTGCTAATTAGACGGGAATGTTATCTCCAGCCCAGATGTCTGCTCTGACCTTCTGCTAACCTCTGTCTGGAAATCAAAACAGACACGACTCTGTTTGTTTTAAAATACATATATAAAAAAAATAAGCGTTGGGGGTGAAGTGGGAAAATCTGGCCCCGGGGGTGCGGCTGGGCAGGCAGGAGGGCACGGGGCAGACGGGCCCTGCGGGACACGCCGAGCTGCGCAGCGGGCACGGACGGCAACCCTGCCCCGCGCGGGGAACAAGGTCCCCGCCGCCCGCGCGCACGTTTTGGATGCTCCAACCCATTCCTAGGAAGGGTGACGGCGTAGGACGGCTCAGACCTTTCCCAGAGGTGACTCTCCCTCCCGCCCAGCTGGGTGTGGTGGATCCAGAGGTTGGAGTGCTGGGACGAGCTCCAGTTTTACCTCCTGCCTTTCCTTGGAATGGACCAAAGGGGCACCGCAGGAGGTGCTGACACCTGGAACGAGCCCGGCGCTCCAAACCTGGCCTGACCTCCGTTTGCCCACAACACCTAAAGCAGGTGGTGCCTCCACCCAGCCCCTCCGTTTTGTGAGGCTCAAGGGAGCTGGGTGATCTGAGCAGTCAGTGCTTTTTTGTCCTTGGTTTGTAGCAAAAGTTTATTGTATTTCCTTTCTGTAATCATCCTGTAGAGATGAGGATCAAACTTTAACCTGCTCTGAACTGAGCCAGTCCTTTGAGCACCTCACCCATCATTACACAGATTTATATCTTAGTTTCACAGAGGAAAGCTCCTCTATTTTCTTCCTCTTTGCAAGTCCATAGCTCTGGCTTTACTCTGAACACAAAGGAGGCCTTTAGCCAGTATCTCTTATCCTTCTCTGACAAATACTCAGGCATCCTGAGCCAGAGCACCTTCATACAGAAACCTGATAGCTAAATTCCTGCACCAAAACGAGAAGTGGATGGGAACAGCTGAGCACCAGCACTCTCACTCTTTCTGTTGCTGCCCCTTCCCTGGTCTGTAACTCAGCACGGCAGTACCTGTGCCCATACCTAACATACGGCAGCTGCTGGTCTCAGCTTGACCATCCCCTACGTAACCTGCCTTGACTGCACAAAGAAGAGCCCGGCCCGCAGTACTGAAGTGCCCGGGGCCTCTGCCCAGGGAGGTGCAAGGACACCTCCTCACAGGGCCTCTGGCTTGCTAAGGTGGACAGACGGACAGAGCTGAGCTGCACGCTCAGCTGACAGCACAGAGGTGCCCTGTCCCTACCTCCCTCCTCCTGCCTGCAGATCACGTCTGTGACCTATTTGTCAGCTTCATGTTTGAGGTCCTGCACCCCTTCTTAGTCCCTCTTGCTATGCACTTCCTGAATACAGAGCCTAGAGTTCTTAACCTTCCCCATTCCCCATCTTTTATGAGGAGTCCAGGGGGACAGCTCATCATGCCACAATAATCAACCGTTATTCTGTTGGGGGTGGAGGATCCTGATACTGCAAGTGCCACCGCTGATTTGCATTCACCTACCACCATCCCCATGCAGCAAGTGGGTAGAGGTCTTCCTTCTCAGTCTCCTCCCTTCAAAACAAAATGTTGGCCTTGACCATGAGCAACGGGTGCTTTTTTCTCCGGCACCCTAAAGACTGAACCTCACAGTTATGACATCACGGTAGCTCTGCACTGCCCTCCGGCAACATCACCAGAGCAGAGCACAATTTCTGTCATCCTGCCTTTTGTCTTGCAGTCCTCGCTACCGCCTGGTACACCCTGTCTCCTGAGCCGCAGACTTACTGAGGCAGAGTAATAACTGAGAGGTGAGTAATTGAGAAGCTACCTGACCAGATTTAGACCTGACTGTAAACATCTTCTCCGGTAACAGTGCAAAGGAGGACCCGTGTTTGCTCAGGTACAGAGCCACCGAAGGAGAAGGATGTTCTTAAGGCAGGCATTCATGCAGCACACGTGTAATAAAACTTCACATGTCATAAAACTCCAGCCGAAACCAGCCCAGCTCCACAGAGGTCAGGGAATTTGCACCCCCTTTCAGCAGCGGAGCTCGTGAGATAATACTTACACGTTAGGTGAATGGCTCTCGCTGGGCGGCCGTGCCTGCGAGGCACTCAGCACGCCCTCGCACACACGCTCGTACGGGGCATACACGCATGCACCCACGCCCTGAGGAACGCGCTCCCAAGGGCACGTGCTTATGCGGGTGGGCAGAAGCACCTGCTCTCCTTCAGGAAGGGAGACAGGCAGCCCCTCGGGCGGTTTCAGGCCGGCCCTGCGCATTTGCAAGCGAGAGATTAACAATGGAGTAACTGCAGGGAATGACCGTTGAGCTGGCCAGCGGGTAGAGCATCTGATCTGTGGGGAGATGGGTTTGTTTGGCCTACAGGGGAGAAAGTTGTGGGGGGGAAGGGATCTGCCACCATCTTCTACAACCCAAAGCAGAGGGACAGAGAAGCTAGTGAAAACTTCAGTCAGAGGTGGTCAGTGAAAGGACAGGAGACAACAACACAGAGATCACAGAGTCACCATCCTTCGTTTCAAAGCCCAGCTGGACACGGCCCAGAGCACCCTGATCTGACCCTGATATTGGCCCTGCTCTAAACAGGTTGGACTAAAGACCTCCAGAATTACCTTCTGCACTGAATGACTTAGTGATTTTGGCACTCCTACTCATTTGTCAATATATTTTCTTTATTACATGTATTGATCGCAACCGCTTGCATCCAGGATGATATAAAAACCTCAGTGACCAGCTGTGCAGATGGAGTGAGTTCATGGTGTTACCACACAGGAGGCTTTCTGGTCACTCCCGGGCTGTGATTCTCTGACAGTTTCCGACCAGCCTATGTCTGGGCTGCCGCTGAAAAATCCTTCCCAGCGCTGTGCCTTTCCTCTGCATCACTAGCACCCAGGGGTTGACTGGAGCAAGAAAATGACCCAGCTGGAAGCATTTCTCATTCCTTTGGTTCCCATTCACTTCCAGCTGGCTTGGTGAATTGCTCAATCTAGGGGTGGCCGTGGGAGTGTGAACAGTGGAGGAGGAAGGGGAATAAGAGGGAAGGGCAATTGCTCCTGTGGGGGCCACTGCTTAGAGCAGTCCTGAAATAACAGCCCTGATCTCTGTTGGGGTGAGAAGGAACGTGGTGTTCCAGCGTTCTGAGTGAGTGCACTGTCCCAAGGAAAGGGTACGTGGCCTTTCCTTCCTGAGCCGTGTGCCGCCTGTGAGCTCTTCCAGGCTGGCTGGAAAGCTGGGGACAGACGGTGCTGTGCTGGGGTTGCCGATGCTGGGCAGCCTGGAATCAGCGCTATGGGAGGACGTGAGCCAGCCCGTGCCTGTGGGCAGCACCTCTGGGTGCCAGCGCGTGTCTGTGGGCGGCTGGCAGCACGTGCTCTGTCCTCCGACACGCCAGCCTTTCCTGGCTCTGGCAGAACCGCCAGTCCCTCCTTGCTTCCCATCTGCTGCTGCTTCCCAAAGCATTTCATTCAGCTCAAAATAGGCATGTGCCACAGCATCCTTCTCTTCTTCCCCATGGAGGGAAACTGAGTCATGAAGAGGTGATGTCCTGCACGCTGGCAACAGGCCCAGAGCCCGAGTGGCTGTCTGCATCCCTGCTCCCCATGCTCCCCCATCCCACATGTGTGCTGGCGTCTTCTAAGCGTTCGTGTCCCAGCTTTAACGAGTTCGCGTCAGGAATGGTATGTGCATAGCAGCCTTATCTGATGGCAGGGACATTTTTAGCATGTTTATGTTTGCTTTTATTTGTAAGCAGTTTCTAGGACGGTTCAGCTGGATGTTTTGCACGGCCTCGAAATGTTTGAGAGCCCAGTGCACACGCGGGCCGATCTGCCGGGGATACCGGGGCCTCGGCGGCGCGCGCGGAGGCAAACGGCCCCACGACAAGGGTGGGTTGTGCGCAGCCTTTGCCAGCTGCAGCCTTTCACACACTCTCGAGTGCCTGACAAACAACTCCGGGATTTTTTTTTCTGTTTGTTTTTCCTGTATTTTTTTTCCCTCTCTTCCTGTTCTCAGTGCTGTCCCGACCAGATGGGAATAGGTTTCCCATGTCCGAAGCCGGGGACCCTCCATCCCCCTTCCCCCTGCTCCCCGCCGCCCCGCAGAGGCATCCGCTGCACGCGCGGCCGGCAGGAGGCGGGGGGCAGCCGCGGAGGGGTCGCCGGCTGCGGGGCCGTTCGCACGGCTGCGCTGGGGAGGCTTCCCAGGGCCTTTCCCAGGACGGAGGCCAGCGGTGGCGGGCGCGGGAGCTGCCCGGGAGGCTCCACCTCCGCCGCGCGCCCGGCGCCGCTGCTCTTCTTGCCCAAATAAGGCTGCGGACGGGGCCGCGCGGCCGCCGCGGGGACACGTCCACAGTGGCGCGATGGCTGCGGGCGCTACCTGCCCCGCGTGGCACCGGCGTGTGATGCTGCACTCCGCTCCGCCAGCCTGCGGCTCCCCAGCCTCCCGGCCTCTCCCGGCTGCCGCTCGCAGGCGTCGCAAGCGCGGGCCGGGAAGGAGCCTTCCCTCGCAGGCTCTGCCCCAGAGCGGCCCTGCCCTGGGCCCTGCGGAGTTCACACGGTCTCCGGTGTGTGGCCGCGCGCGGGCAGGAAGAGTTGCTGCTGTGGGAGGAGGGGAGGGCGCTGCCCCAGTTCCCCGCAGGTGTAAGTGCCTTCTTGTGCTTTTTTTAAAGCAGGTTGAGGGGTTCTTTGCTTTGAAGAGTGGCGCTTCCTCAGCTATGAGGGTTTCTTTGCAAGGAAAGGGGTAGGTGGCAAAATGAAGCGTAGCGTAGGGGTGAAACAAAGCAGGAGTGGAGTAGCCGAGCGGCCATGCTGGGAAAAACGTCCTGTTACCCCCTCTTTCAGCACACAGGGTCCTGCAAGGGATGGAGTGACAAGACACAGGAGCGTGTGAGGGGTCCTTGCCTTGCCTCGCTCAGGCCTCATCCTGTTGCTCCAAGATGAGGTATTCCAGGGGGGAATTATAAACGCAGAGGAGATGCTGCTGTGTCCCGAAGGAAGCAGCTTCCTGCCATACGGGATACGCTGTGGAGACTAGGTGCATCCAGCAGAAATTCTCCCGCTTGCTGGCATTGCTGACCCTTGCTCCTTCCCTCTCCTCAGTGTTTCTCCAAGTCAAGAAGTGGTTCCTTGTCAGTGCATCTTTTAAACACTAACTCTCTCGGTTACTGTCCTACACGCAGCACACACTGCCCCAAAGCTTCCTGCGGGCCCCAGCTACAGCAGTTTAAACCTTTTCCATCATACTTGATGTGGCTCTGTGTCACCGTGTGATCTTTGGTTACCTCGCTTGCCTGGTTGGTCAGAGGTCTGCCCTGTGCCCAGCTCCTGCCTGGGACCTCCTGTGGGTATTGGGACCAGTCTCTGCCTTTCTGCACCTCCAAATGCTCCCTCACGCTGAGTTTGTCCAGTCCATTTGGGCTCTTTGGGGAAAGGGAAAAAAAAAAAGAAAAGACTGAGGGTTGATCATTGATCTTGGCTGGAGAATCTCTCTGTGCTACTGTGGTACCTGAGAAAGGAGGACTCTGTTCTGATGGGCAGCGGTGAAGGGGAGTTACCTGAATTCAGGACATGTCTCTTAGGAGGAGACCTCTGCAGGGTTGTTGCAACGAGGGGAAGGGCAGAGATGCTCCTGCTTGGGAGGCTGCCACTGGGAATGAAGGGTTTTTCCCAGGACAGTCCTTTCCATGCTGACCTGGAGCCACAGACCCTATTGGGACATAGCACTTGTAGGGTCCCTCTTGCGCTGATTGCTGTGGATCTGTGTTCCTAGTGCTTGTGTCACTCTTTCCCCAGTCCCACACAAATGCTTGTGGCTGCTTGGACACAAGGACAACCTTTAGGGGACAAAGATGGAGCCCTCGTCTGTGCTTGCATCCCTGGGTACTTTGAAGGTACCTTGCAACATTGCAGAGATTTGGAAAAACAGCACTATCACAAATGGGACGGGAAGCCTGCCAGAGACTATGCACTTGGAGACTGAATCATAATGTGCTTCTCCCAGTGCGTGGGGTTAAAGGGCCCCCATTCCACCATACTCCAGAAAGTCAGTAAAGGGTGGGATTAGAGGGAAGCCGTGTGAACTGTTTCATGACAGTGAAAGGCAAAAAAACCGTTTGGCATTGAGACTTTTCCCCAGAGTATCCTGTCATTGGGATGGCCTCTGTCAGCTGTGAGGTAGAAAAATTGCCCCGAGGCCCTAAGTTTCTTCCCTCCCCCTTGTGTGGTAGGGGGGAGAGGTCCTAGTGCCAGGGTCCTGGCAGCTCCTCGTGGGTGCTGAGAGGGGAGTCGCTTTCATCAGGATGCAGCACTTTGTGGGCAAGAGGGCAGAGGCCTCTCCCTCTCCAGCTGTCATTCGGCATCTCTGGGTCCCAGGGGCAGGGGGGAGGCAAAGGATGTGCTCGGAGCCAAGCAGGGCTCTTTAAGGCAGATTGCTTTGCAGATGAATCTGATGGAGAGGGACAGGAGGAATTAGCAGCTCTGGTCCCTCTTGCTTTCCTGCTTTCTCCTCCCTCGAGGGTGAGGGTAGTGCTCATTTCAGCGCATAGGAATCCAGATCAGATTCTTTCCCTGCCTCAGGCACCCGTGCCTAGAGTCACTCCTGAGCGAGCATAATCTCGATTTTCAGCTTTAAAAAATGAAAGAAGGCTTTACGGCGATCTGAAAAGACTTTGGTTCTTGTATCCTGAAGAAGCCCAAACAAGGCATCTAAGTGCTTCCAATTATACTTTTTCTTTTTACCTCCTGCTTTACATATTTTCCTGCTATTCTTTTTCTCCTTGGTAATTAGTAGACTAATTTTAGAAATTAGCCTTGTCCACTCTGGAGAACTAATAGAAAAATTAGTAAAATCAGGGTAGCATGAAAATGAAAGTAAGCCCGGGGAAAGGTAATTGTGTGCAACTGAGGGGTTTTGTTAACTCCTCGGCCTAATTAACACGCTACAAAGGGGAGCCTTTGTTCTAAGAACCACACCCTGCTTTCTCAATTACCCTTCAAGAGAAATCATAAAAAAGAAAAGCTGGCATGTCCCCTAGCACCGCCAAACCTGAGCTAGCATTCCCTATGTTAAAAAAAAAAGCATACCTACTTTTTCTGCATATGACCCCCCCATAACATAATGCAAAGCTTTTTGCCTAGTAAGAACAACAATAATAATGATAATAATAAAAATCGCGATCACTCATGTGTATTTAGCCCACATTAAAAGAAAAGGGGGCTAGGATGATTATTTTCAGGGTTATGATGGCTGCTAGAAGAAACTTTGCAGGAAAGCTGAATCATCAGGGAGCATCTTGTTTTCATCTTTCTGTATTTTGCAATCCCACATCTAAGGGATGACCTATGAAAATTTAAAAGGCTTTTATACATGTACATTCTTCTATAAAGAGTCAAAGAATTATAGGTCTCTGTGCTGTCTCACAACTAGCCACAAACCTTATATACAGGTGTTTAGTGTTCTAGATTAGATGCAGCTGTAGTTGTGACAGTCGTAGAGTAAATGTTTGCAGAATGCTTTTAATCCATATGCAAACAGAAGGTACAAGGATGGAATGGACAGGATGTATCCCCAGGTTAGGTTAGATGCCTTGCCCACTGGGTGGGAAAGAGCAAACCTATCATCTGATTTCCTGTTTTAGACCTGTATCACACTTGGGTCTGCACTTCTGAGTTAAAAAAATCTCTTACACTTTTTTTTTTTTTCTCTTTCCCTTGAACCAGTGCAGAAACTAGCGGTGCTTAGAGCACTCCTTTCATCCCAGTCTAACAGAAGCTGCAGCCTTACGTGGAGAAATTTCACAAAAGAAATCCCATTAAGAAGGCTGGGCAGCCTGCTGCTCTTCTGTGAGGTATCGATTTTTTTTTTAACAGGAATTATGTGTTATGCAAACATCCAGGGTACCTCGTGAATTGCTTTCTTTGTGCTAGAATTAGCCAAGGAAGTGATAAGTGGGAAAGAAGTTGGCTGTGTTAAATGGAGCTCCCCTCTACACCTTGACTAAAAGGTAGCTCCCCACAGTGCTAACACCTCATGTAGCTCTGTCAGTATTTTCTCACATCATGCAACGATTGTAGCTCAGTGAGTCCCCAAAGATAGTTTTAAGCCCCTGTCTACCAAGCTGACACTGTCAGGTCAGTCCTCCAAATAAGGAGCTGAGAACTGAGGCAAGGCATTTATCTTCGCCCAGCTTCCTGCCCTGGCTTGCTGAACGGAGAGCAGGCGGGCACAGAGCAGCCAGTGCTGACAGTGGGAGGCTGGAGGAGCTGGGACATTTGAGGAGACTCTCAAGGGAGTAGGGAAAAAAAGGCCCAAATGTGGGCGGGAATCTTGGCAGAAATCAAAGGGGGGTTGTTGAACAAAGCATGCGCTGGCTCCAGACGCACAGAGCTTGCAATATGTTATGCTGAGAATCTGTGGGTGTGTTTATAAGACCCAAAGCTGACTTGCATGCACAGAGGATGTAGCCTCCTCTTATCAGAGAAACGTGGGCTTCGGTCTTGCGGAAAGGGTTGAACGCTCGTGTTGCTTTCACATCAAGTCCTCTTGCCTGTTGCAGAGCTGTAGCCTCACAGAATGGGCCCAAGCTTTGCCTTTGACCAGACTGACTTTGGTTTCTGACAGACAAAAACAATGTTTTTAATTGGGGCAGGCTATAAACTAGTTAGTTCCCCTGCAGTTCCCACAACAAAGCTGCAATGAGAATCTGGATGACTTTCTACAGCACTGGAAAAAAAACCCTTGTTCCTAGCATCTCTTGGGCATACTAGAGTATTTCAAGCTAGTTTCACTTTGTCCTCAGCCGGCTCGCAGGAATGAGAACCACAGAGCCACTTCATTTGAACAAATATTTGGTCTTGATTATTACTGCAGACTGAGCCCAAAAACAAACAGCAAACATGAGGTAAGCAGAGAGGCACCAGCAGCACAGCAAAAGCTCGTACATTAACCTCTGGAAAAGCAGCAAGATGAAAGGAGGGTTGCTCTCATTTTCATGAAGAAGAGAAAAGGAGACCAATTCTGCTATAGGAAGAAGGTGCTTGAGGAAAGGAAGTGGGGAGCAAACACCCAGTAGGATGCATTTTGTATAGAGATCATTAAAAATGAATGATTCTTAAAAGTTATTAAAACAATGAAAATGTTGTGAAGTAGCTAGAAAAAGTCACCTTAATACATTTCTATGGTCTGAGGAAAACTGAGGAAAACTAAGTGTTTTGCAAACACTTAGCCTGCTACTGAATTCTTGGTTCTGTGAAAACATGACCCTGGTGGTCAACTAGGAAGGAAAAGAGAAGCGAAGAGAAGGTTAATGTCCCCATGCACCTGCCTTGCCAGGGAGCATTTGGATGGATCCGTCAGTCTTTTTAAGCATTTCTTCTGTATCAGTATCTGAGCCAAGCCTGGCAAAAGCGTTCACTGTGTGCCACAAGCATGACAGCTGCAGGGCTGCAGAGGGGCTCCGTAGGGATGTTATTCTCCTCCTTCATCCTCTGCTGAGTAAGAAGAATGCCCTCAAGCTTTCTAAACTCAGGAATCTGAAGCATTTCTTACTCCCCCCTGAGAAGGGGGAGAAGGGGAGATATTTGTGATGTTTAAAAAAAAAAAGGAAGGAAGAAGAAAAAAAGGATCCTTAGCAATTGTTTAACCACAGAGCTGTGAGGCCATGACAGATGTGCCTAAAAATGTGTGCCTCTTACTGGCTGAATTATCACTAAAGGAGCAAAGTCACAACAGACTGGGTTGTATTTGAAAACGCTCAAGTTATTTTCTGCAGCAAAGAGTTACTGTGTTTATCTAAGATAGGTAACAGGATGTGTTCTGCCAGCATTTTGGACAAGTCTGGATAGGCCAAAGACACACAATTCAGCTTCTAAATCTTGATTTTGGGGCAAAGATATCTTTGTTGATTGGCTTGTATTCCTGTTGACCCTTTTGTATCATGACGTTGGGTAGCAGTTTTCTGGGAATTTAAAGTTTGACAAAAGAGAACAGGGCTAGAAGAAAGAGTAAGAAGGAGGATATACTTAAGTAAAATTATATAATGATTACCACTGCACTTGTATTCAGAAACTGCAGTGAAACACTTTTAGAAGTCTTTGGAAGCAAAGAGCTCTGGGCCATTATTAGTTTGATAGATCAGGAATGTGATGTCCAAAGCCATTCATAATGGAGCTGTAATCTTGTCTCAGTGCGGAGGAAATCCAAAGCTCCAAGAAAAGTTTTCCTCTGCTGGAGGTAGTTTTCATTTGGATGTGTTTCTGAGGATATGTCACATGACTACAGAGAGCACAACTGTGATAACCTAGTTCCCTAATAAAGGTCCCTTCTACAATGTAAAGGTCACTCCTGTTTTATTACATGGAGGGACTCTGGCACAAGTTAATCTACTTACTGTGTCAGAGAAGAACTGAGGGTAGAGATCTACTCCTCTGAGTTATATCTCAATTGAGCAGAGATGTTGATGTGTGTGTCTTGTCTTCCAACTGTGGATCTTGTCTTTAATATGTTACAAAAGCAAAAACATGTTCCTCTTTTTGCTAAAAGTGAAGCAAGAACCACAATGAGGGGGCAGAAGTTCAGCATGTTGCTCACACAGGTTATCACAGTTGTGGGGATGTGAGGCTGGGAGAAGTGGAAAGCAGAATAACTGTTGGCATTGCTATAGTATGGTAGGTCCAACTCCCCTCATTCTCTTGGGATGCAGGTGTAGTTCCAGCTCACACAAACTCGTTTTGAAAGACTCCTGTCACAGTGCCTCAGATTAATCTCTTCAGTTGTGTTGATGCAGGTCTCCATGGGCCTATAACCTAGATCAGTGAACTAATATTTTCTTTCTTTTCTTTTTTTTTTTTTTCTTTTTAACCTTCTTTTAGACTATATTTCAGCGATCCAGTTTCCAGTTTTTGAAATGTCTGCGTTGGTACCGCTGGGGAAGCTGTGACACGGTAGTGGGAATGGATGGCTGGTGGAAGAATTAATGGCAGCTTTAGCCAGTTTTGCTGATGAAGAGGGAGGTCACCATGGAATTACACTCTAAGAAAATGAGCCAGAGAAGCAGAACCTCTTCGATAACCATCCCAGCAGATGGAAAGTCACAGTAACACTAACATCACTCCGTAAGGAAAGGGAAAGTGTATTCTTTTCCTAACAGCTCCTACTGATGACTTCTTAAGAGAGGATACTGGCCCATATTTACATTAGTTTACCTTGGTTAATTAAGGGGATTCTGTTAGTTTGGATGAACAGAGTAAGAATTTGGGCTTGAATGGTTATTCGCTACGTTTGTGAACTCCCCAGTGGAAACATCACTAGCTTACTCTCCTTACTGATCATAACTTCATGTTTTTATTTCTGCACAGATCAGTTTGGATTTGGCATTTGTAGCAATAGCAAAAGAATAAAGAATCAGTATCTCAGTATATGGGGAAAGGGAACCTTAGTGCTTTCTATTGGCTGGTACCTCCTTTCCAGACAGACTTGTGGGTTGTTCAGAGGATGCATACAGTAAATGGTGAAGTCCACAGGAATATGCTGCATTCTTCTCCTATATACTCACCTCAAATGAGCCATTTCCTTTCGTTATGGTATGTTAAAAGAAAATCTGTATTTACAGCTGCTCCTTGCTATGGTGGTAAAAATTAAAGCCTGTAGAGAGATACGTTTGTGAGAAATTTTAATTATGAGTTTGCACTGAAACTGTAGGTGTTTCAGGCTTCTGAAAAGCAGAATCTGGTAGCAATGCCAGATTGTGGCACTCTGCAGATCTGTACATGTGTGTTTTCTGTCACTGTGGTTAGTGACTTTAGCAACGTGACTTCGCTGCTGAAGTAAACACCTTTCATCTCCTTGTCCTCCTCCTTGTTTCCTTCTCTCAAGCTTGTCTGTAAGAAACATAGTTTAGGAGAGTTTTTCTCCGCTACACAAAGCATTTAGAAATTATTCATCAAATGAGTTTAGGTACTTTGCCTGTTAGATATAAAAATCAAATGCTCCACATTTACAGCATTAGCCACAGAAGAGCAGGCTTCTCCCAGGGATTACAGCTAGCAGGCCAACTCAAGCCTGATTGCCTTGGATTAACTCAGTGTGGGTGAAAACAGTGCAGTTCAGCAATTTCAGCATGTGCTTGGTCTGTAGCAAAGGCTGGCAAATTGGAGGGGCACCTCTGGATGCTCATTGCTTAGCAGAAAATTTTCAGCTCAGAATGCTGTAATACTGTTAATTTACTTCCCGCAAATTGGTAAACCTGGCTGCTGTTAAGATTCTGTCTTTCAGAATTCAAAGACTGTTAGAGGTTTGTTCTTCCATTAGGTGCTGTCTTGCAAATGGTAATGAAAAATATGATTGATGTTGATTAGAAGGGTCAAAAAATTATTATCGGTATTTGTAGAAATTAAACGGATGTACAAAATTAACATGGTGACTTTTTTAGTCATTCTTCTTTCTCTTTCAGGTATATTTCCTTTCCTGGGTAACTTCCTGTCACCAGATGAACACAAAAACACTCCACGCTGGCTATTTGGCGAGCATTATTCTGAAAGTTTTTCAAATCTATAGCTTTGAAAGCTACAGAAAACAGACATTTCAAATTTGACTTGTCTCAACTACCACAAATGTACAAGTATGCACATTAGGGAAATATGCAGAGTTTTCAAAAGAAATTGGATACTTCTTGATAAGGAAAAGGTTGGAGTAAAATTGCAGAAATCTTTGTTCTGAGCTCATTTTGATGCCTTACTGCTGAAGTCATCAAGAGAGGTTTGCCATTGATTAAACAGTAGTGGAACAGAGTTTTCAAAAAAATATTTTTTAAACTCACCCTCCCTTAAACAAAACAAAACAAAACAAAATAAAATACTAGCCTTTAGAAGACAGCCCAGCCTGATAACTTAAGTCTTTGATTCAGGAAATACAGAGTATATCTGAAAGTATGAGAAACAGAAAGGATACATTTTAAAACGTTTTCTATCATCCACTCCTTTAAAATGACTTTGCAACATCCTTGTCCCTGCATCCACTACCTTTTGTTCCTCGCATTCCTGCCACTGCCAGTGCATATTGCCTTTTGTACTTACTTTCCCTGCTAGTTTTTCTCCTTAAAAAGCTTTATTTAGGTTTGGTACTGACTGCTGTTCTTCTCTGAGGCATTTGATTAAAGAAGCCTCTTCTCTCCTTAGAGAGTTTTTCATAGTAACCTCTGAGATTTTCATCCTGTTTTATTTTCACGTGAGAATTTAAAAACCATCTTTATATGTTCTTGTATGTCTTATATGTTCCCTTGTGTTACTGCCAAGTGAAATTCTGATCTCTATTTTGTACCTATACTTATATTTCTCTTTAGCAATGCCACCTCTGTATTGCTAAAAATCAGCTGTACAAATCTTTCATTGCTTTCAGTTTTCCCACTACTTTTTTTTTTTTTTTTTCATTTTGCCTTGAGATATAAACATTTAGGTTTGTTTCTCAATTGCTGCAAATGAACCTTTCTAAACCGGAAATGTTTCATTTAAATAAGAGATGCTTACTGTACATGCTTCCTGAACTCTGCTAACTTCCTTCTTCATGCAAGCCTCTTCCACAGGCAATTTCGACGCTAACTTTCACTGGTTAACTTAGCCCTCGATTTTCTGTTATTGGTGCCTGCGTTTGCCCGTCTTGCAAGAACCGTGGAAGCTCCGAAGGAACCGTGTACTCTGTGTACTTTCGAAGCGTTCAATAAGCCTCATCTCCGTGGCTGGATTTGACAACTGCACTCATGATTGCTGCTGCTACCTTTCCAGAGGGACGTTGCCTTTCGTTTGCCTTTTGTCCTTTTCCCTTGCGCTCTTCCTGAAAGTTGAGACTGTTACAGCGTATGCAGAGGCAGAATTACCTCACCCCTGCCTTTTCACACCTCTGCCGCTTGGGCGTGCATTTCTTAGTCCATTTTGAGCGTACATTAATACACGCACAGGCTGCTCAAATGCCTCAGCAACACCAGCGCCTGGCACCTCCCTGCCTCCCTCTCGCCTCAGTCCCATCCCTTCCCGGGACACTGAGCAATCGTTTCGTTTATCTCCCCCCTTGGTTATTTTTCACACTATCCAGGGAGGATGGGGCAACTCGACTGATTTTTTTTCCCCCGTTTCTTTCCCCTTTAGCATTTTTATCACAGTCTTTGGGGTCCGCGCCACCGCACAGGTGGCCACACCGGAGTCCCCCTCCCCGGCCGCGCCGAGGGCATTCCGGGGGCTGGCGCCGGGCCGGGCGCTACGCGACGGTGCCCGCCCGGCGCAGGGCATTGTGGGGCCCGCCTGGCACGGCCCGGCACGGCCCGACCCGGCGCGAGGAGCGGTGTGAGGCCCGTGGCTCCCGGTGCCGGGCGCTCAGCGGCTCCGACGCGACACCGCCGCTGCCCCCGGCCCGGCCCGGCCCGGCTGCCGCCCCGCGCGCGCGG
>PTEX01000184.1:18538-187070 GCA_003342815.1 Eudromia elegans
CGCAGTCCCGGCGCCTCTTTGTCCCGGGTCTTGCTCCGCCGCCTTCCCCAGGACGCTCGGCTCCGCGCTCGGGGCTGCCTCTCGGCTGCCTCTCCCCCCTGCCAAGCGGCCGTCCCGGGGCCGCGGCGTTCCCGCTCTTTTTCCGCGGGCCATCCCTTCTCCCCGCCTCCGTCCCCGCGGCGCCGTGCCCCTCTCCCGCAAGTAACGGGCAGGGGGAAAGGGGAGTGCTCGGCAGCTGTCAGCGCGGGCGCCTGAGTCACGGGCTGGCGCTCCCGCCGCAGACATCGCGCTGGCCTGGGCTGGGCTTCCGCCCGCACTTCCTCGTCCGCCCCGCGCCGCGCGGCCAGGGCAGGCGGCGAGGGAGGGAGGAGGCAGCGGCGGGGCAAGACGGAGCTTGTCCTGGGGAGCCTCGAGGGCGCCCCTGCGCTCGGGCATCGGCCTGGGAAAAACCTCCCTCTCCTAGTGATACCACTACCGAGGGGGCTCCGGTGGGCGCAGGGAGTAACGAGTCCTTGCTGCTGCCGTGCAACCCAAGGGACCTCGGCGGGTCGCTTGGCCTCGGCTTCCTGAACGCCCTGTGAAGTGAGGCTTAAAACAACATTTTGCTAACTTTTAGAAGTAAACTGTGTGGATCGGGGAACTCTTCTTGCGGAGATTACCTGGTTATTTATTTATTTTCTTGTCATATTGGTTTCCTGTCTTTCCTTTCAGCTCTTCTCCCTCTCACTTTTTTTTTCTTGAACACCCTTCACTCGTCACTCATAGGTGGCTCTTTTGTTTCACACGTTGCAATATGCTGAACTGCGCTTTAGATTCCTAGTCTGCCCTGATAAACGTTTTCTAAGTGAGCAGGTCTGTCCTAAACAGAGGCGTCTGTCAAGTAGTGCTGAAGAAGTTTGAGGTTCAGACTCAGAGATGATGTTGTAGGTGGACTTTGGCCTGCAGGCTGGGATGCCTCTGCTTGATGTTATAAAGAAATATAAGTTAATTTGCGTGGCGCGATGGACGTTGTTGAATCATGACTTGAAAGATTGTTAAACATCCTTAACTCTCTCAAATACATCTTCAGTCCACAAGTTTAGATGTGATAAAAGTTTTAACTCCAGCGTAACAGCACCTCTAATCAGTTACTGCCTGTGTACAGATGCTTTTGAAATTAGTCACTAGGTAACAATGTGACCAAGTTCACTTAGCCGTGCAGTTCCAGTGAAAATGGCAAGTCAGGGTACAGATCTGTATTGACTCATAGATGTGCTGTCTGCAGCTGTAGCTGTCTCGCAGTTGATAAACATAAATGGAGCGGCTTTTAATACAAAAGGGTTCATACTAACCACCAGAGCTGTGTAAGCACAAGACTGTGTTGCTCGTCTGACTTTGTGAAAATAACTACAAAGTGAAATCAGGCTGAACTTCAGTTCATGAAGCTTCTAGACAATTTTTGTTGTGCTTCTTTATAGCATATAAGAAGCCTGTGAATAAAAGGCACAAAAATATGTATTGTATCTTTCTGGAGACCGGCAATATTTTCCATAACCTTAAGAGAGCTGCAAAAGTGCTAGTGATAGACAGAAACTGGGGTCTGAGCATTTGGTGTTTACTGGGCTAGCAGCTTCAAGTAGGTAAAACTGGCTTGAGGCTGGTGAGTTATGTGGTTTAGAAGTCTCCTGGAGGAGACTTTGACCAAAAGGTTTATCAGGAAAGTGTGCATGTGGATGTTTATTTGGAAACAGAGTGACTGAGGAGTCACATTGCGCCCATCCCAGCAGAATGAGTATATGACCTGAATGTTTTTTATCGGACTTTGTATCTTTTCTTTTTTCCTCGCTAGGCTATTTCCTTGGGACAGTGTTTGCCAGAGTGATATCTTCATTCTAAGCAACGAAAGAATGAACATTTATTTATTTATCCCCTCTAGGTGAATTTTAATATGCTTTCGAACTATTTTAACAAAGCCAATACGATGGGATAGCTATGCATGATTTTTTTTTTTTTTAAATAGATCAGAAGAATTAAAAATTGTGCACAGTGAAGTTCTAGGAAAGGGATTATAAGAATTTCTTACTCAGGAGGCTAAAACAATCTGTTGTTTGATCCATTATTTGGGTGAGCATTATGAAAGAAGTGTGAATGGTGAGGGAGTGTTAAAACAGTAGCAGGTAATAGCTGTAGTACTCTGATTTGAAAAATGCATCTAGTGGAGTTGAATGTTGTAGATGCTTAGTGCCACAGTATTGGCTTCTAGTACAAATGTTGAGGCTTACATTTATGACTGCAACAAGCTTTCTCAAAAACTTGAATTGATATTATTTTGACAGGTCTTTAAAAGTACTATGCTAAATAGTTATAAGAACTACTACTTCCCAGGTTATCATCCTGACAGGTTATTTGCATGCAGATGAGAGGGATATATATATATATATATATATATATATATGTGTGGGCTTTGCTAGTAACTGCATGAAAGTAATCTCTCAGTGAATTTGAAATATGAAGTAGCTGGCCTACATCCTAAAATTCAGCTTTGTTCTGTGAATACCAAGATATTGAGCAGCTAGGAGAGGTAATGTGTTTCATACTCTGATTTCAGAGTTCTTCCACTTGTGTTCAGGGTAGAATGAGTTACTTCAACCCTTGGAATATTGAAATTTGCTGAATCTTTTGCTCATCCTACGCTCCAGGGCCCTGCATCTTGCCTAGGATCACATCACCTGGGAATCTAATATAATAGGGTGAAATGGGCCCTTTGGAGGTCCTGGCACTTTATGGTTAATCTAGGATTTACTGAAAGGGGAAGTCAGAATTAAGGTCTTGCACCCCTCACCTGCTTTACTACATGTGCTTGCTTGTGTGCTAGCTTCAGGTTATTGGGTAATGTGTTGGAGTTTAGTGATGACTAAAGTAAACCTTAGAGGCACAAAGTTAGCGTGCACCTCTGCTAAGAGGTGTTCCTTAGAGCCAACTGTGTGACTTAATATGGTTTTGTTTATTTAGCTCTACCCTGTGCTCAGTGCCCTCTAATATTCATTTTTATCTTTGATTTCTTGTAGAAATAGCTTATTAGTCTTTGTTTTCTCAGCTTATAATTGAGGCGCAGCTGTTTGCATGTTAAGTAGAAAAATTGTGTGCCTGACGTTCATTCTTCTGTGGGTTGTAACAAGCCTATAATAGCACAGGATCGCCTACAGCAGCATTGTTTTTGCTGGCAATTGCTCTAGCTCTGTGGTGGCTTGGTGACCTTGTACCTTAAGCTGCCTTACAGCTTAAGTGCACCATACTTTTAACTGAGTATTCTTGTGTAAAATGCTGTAGAAATTAGCAACCTGATTTAAGTACTGTGATAGGACAGGAACACAAATGCGCATTCTATAGTGGAAGCCAGTGTAAATGTATGTTGCCCTGTAAATGAAACGCATCAATTTACCAGGTAGCATTAGCTTTATGTCAAGGTTTAATAGTTTTCCCCTTCTTCCCTCCTCTTCTGTCTCTTTCTTTCTCTATCCTTTGTTTCTCTCTTGCCCTTCTTTAAGTGTTTGTGAAAACTTGTTCCTGAAGTAATAATCTTCAGTACTGGTTCCTCTTGCTATCCTAGGCTGTTGTAGCAGTTTAGCATCTGCTGCTGACCTGTTTCCAACCCAGTCTTGTGCAGCATAATGGACTAGTTCCTTTTTTGCAAATGGCCCTATATATAGTCTGCAAATAGTCTGTTACTGCTCAAGTGAATGTGATGTTTCTCTGAGCATCCTCAGTCTAAGGAAATGCAGCTTTCCAGAAGCAGAGCTGTTATTGATTTTGCTGCATAATACTATGGGATTAAGGACTATTAATTTTTTTTTTTAACATTGTAAAGTGGGAACTGAAAAATTGCTATAGTCATACTAGTCATGCTTGTCTATTGCAAATTATTTCATTATACCTCTCTGTATGCAACACAAATACATTTGCATTGTTTCTTTCAGAACTACAGTGCTACACATTGTGTTTTGACTCCATGACCTCTTTATGAAATTTATACTTCCTTGAGTTTTGTATGTAGCATTTGAATTCTGCTTGTCTTTGTGACTAGAAGGTTAAAATTCTTCTACTCTCAATATCCTAACTCTACTGACAGTAGGAAATAAAACCACATGGATAAGTGATATCAGGAAATGGCAGCTTATGATCAATATTGAAGGAAACTTAACTTGGAAATCTGTATCGTAAAATCCCCTTAACTGATGAATACTTCCATTCATCAAGAGCTACCATTTTAATGAGTCTCAGCAGGAAATCCATTGTAATGTATGCCTCGACACTCAACGAGAGTTCTGATTTGAATGAAAGCAAAGTGGGCGTTCAAATTTATAAGAAAAGAGGTTTAGACCAATTGTACAGCTTAACATTGACAGTTCTGTATAATCTTACCCTCCCCTCCCCTTCCACTGGGCAACTTCCTGTTTAAAATGCAAAATTTAAAACATGCTCTTGTAATAGTTTACTTCCCTTTTTATTGTTTGTAATGATGAGAGTATCTTCAACTTTTAAAAAAGGTTAAGAGTTCGTCAGTTTACTTAAATTTAAGCTCTTTTAGTTAATCCGGAGTGATTTGTCTTTAACTAAAGTCAGACTTGTCCTACCCTCAGTCCAACAAGTTTCACTGACATGCTTAGATTTAGTTTAAGTAGTTGAGAAAAAACATTGAAATATTTGAATTGCTCCTACAGAAAAATTGTATAGGTTTCAATCTTTTTTTATAAGAGTAGCTTCAAACCGCCTTCTGATTGGTTCCATAGGTAACAATGAACTAAACCTCTGGCTGGAACAGAAGATTCTAAAGTAACTTCGGGTCAATAAGCCCTTCTGGGAAGGAACTGTTACACTATGGGTTTGTTTGCTGTTTAGTGCAAGAGATCCCAGTCTTGCTGTGTTTATAATCAATAAAATCACTTATTTTGAGAAATGTACAAGTACAAATTAATTTTTATTAATAGCATTTTTCTAAATTGATGGCCTTTATCATGGCTTAAAACATGTTAGTATATATATTTAATAATTAAGTATAAGAATTCGGCAACAAACATGCAGTGTAAATGTGAAATCAAACCAGTGAACTGGAACAGGAAGCTCCTGGCTAAGGACTTGGAACTCAGTTGTTGAAATGATAAATTGACTTTTGACAGTTTCTTCTGTGGATGAAGAAAAATAACCTCTGGCTTTAGATACAGCTTAATCATCTATGGTTTCAAATTTATAGGAGTATATTTTATCTTTGTCTTTTTTTTTTTTGAGGCATGTGATGTTTTTAAGATATTTAATAGAGAAAGTCAAAAGGAATGGAATTAGGGAAAATAAAAACCCAGATTGTATTCAGCAGTAGTCAATTTAATTAAAAGTCAATGACTACAGATATTTATATTACCTTTTGCTTATAAGTGCATTTAAAGTAGTCCAAGAAGAACATTCTTTTTTGGTACTAATGGAATTTGATTTTATTTTTTCCACAGATAACCATTTAATATCTTTTACTTTTCATTGAATTTCCACTGTAAATACACATCTCTCTATTTTTTGTCTGAAAGCATGTTGCTTGATGTCTTTATAGAATTGTTTAGTTAAATGGATGTAGGAATATGGTGGGCTGTTTATATTAATTGGATATTTTGGGATAATTGAAACTGTTACACTTCAAATGGACCAATCAAGAAATTCTATTCTCTTAAAGAAAAATATGAATGCAAATAAGACAGAAATAGACTTAACTCAGTAGACATGATATATGTGTTTAAACTGTGGCTTAATTTGTGACTTACACCAGTTTGCTTAAGTTTTATCCTCTGGGCTGTGTGACAGTATGAATGTTAATAATTGATCCTAACGATTTTTTTTCTTAAAGCAGTAAAATGTGTATTATCGGCTCTTTCCAAATCCAAATTCAGCATTTATTAACTTAAAATTGAAGTATAGCCTTGATTGTCACAGTTCAGGCTAGATTCCGGCTTCAAGTATCTTTGCATTCGCTCCAAACTGAAGGGTGGATATCCTTTCTTCCCTTTTAATAAAAAATCTGTGTTCATGAAATGCAGACAGGATGACATAGTTGGGTGAGTTCTAAAATGATGAAAAGCCAGGTGATGTCTACTGCTGTTTCTTTTTAAAGTCTGATATATTTGATACTTGGGCAAGAAACCAGAGGTCAGGAAAAGAAGAAACCAACTATAAAGTGATGTGTCCAGAACAGGCAAATGCTCTTTTTGTGCAAAAGTTCAGGGCTTTCTATAGAACAGTGGCTAGCTAAGTAGGGGGTCGTGAAACACTGCAAGTCTTTGAAGGTAATGGGGAAATGTTGCAATTGGAATGTTTCAACATTTTCAATCCATCTTGAACTTAATATTTATGGTTGGTGAGATTGTTTTCAGTTTGGCTTCTGCTTGTGTCCTAAAGCCTAAGGCTATTGAGCTCTCCTTTCGACGCAGGAGTGGCTGTTCTCATGCCCAGCAAAAGTCCCTCATTCCCTGCTCCTGGTTTCCAAGATTCTTTTCAAAAGCAGAGGTGGGTCCCTCTGCACAAGTAGAAAGGGACAGACTTTCCAAGGGTGGTTGCTTGCTTCCTGTGCCAGGGGTTTTGCCAACCACCTACATAGCTGCCATTAATGGTGACCAGCAGAACTGTTTGAACCAAGAATAAAAGTATTAAAAAAACAGCAGAGTCTTTGTACACTATAATAATTTAGTATGGTAGAATGAGCTGTTAGTATCTAGAAAAGCTTGATTCCCACTATAATGTAAAATAATCCCTTTTAAATCTGTTGTCAGTCATATTTGCTGGTTTCCCTGATTCTTATATGAGCTGGAAGAAAATTAGCATTATGGATGCTGAGACTGAAAAAAAAAAATCTCACTTAACACAAGCAAGAATAATTGTTAAGGTGACTTGATCTATAGCCACATACCTGGTAAATAATCGTCTCTGAAAGTGAGACATATTTTTCCCCTCTCTTTTAAGTACATATATTTATTTTTCTCCTTGTTTTATCTTGTGCTGTGAGAACTACAAGGATACTAAGAATGATAACCGAAATAAATTGATATGATTTATATAAAACTGTATCTTTTCTATATAAACAGAAGAGACTGTCTTATACTGAAGTGTCTCCAAACTCTTGGCAGATATCATCTTAGCCATAAATCAGAATGTTAGTGAAGAGATGGAAAGTGACCTCGAGATAACAAAAAAGAAACTTCCCAAGTTCTTTACCCCATTCCCCTTGGACACAATGTCCCTGGAGAAGTCGGTGTGCCTGATCAGACCTTTTGCTGTTCCTTAAGTCTCCTGAAACAAGTCTTCCAGCAAAACAGCTTGAACAGCAGGGATGGGCAATGGTTCTCTGAACTACAGCTGTCTCCTTAAGCAGGATTACTCTGCTAAGTGGTCATGAAGAATGTGTTCTCCCCCTGGAATGTTTTCCTTGTGGGCATACTGTCTCTGGAAGAGGAATTCTCTCCTCTGCTGAGAAGGCATGTACTGTACGTGCACTAATGAGAAACAACAGTTGCAGAAAGTGTATTATGCAGGATTGTAAACTTTGAATAAATATTCAAAGTGAATGAGGTTGGGTAGCAGCCAGCCTAGTTTTGTCATGCTAAATACTGGCCTTGAAATTAGGAGAAGGCTGCCCTCCCCCTCCCTATGCCAGTGTTTAATTTGTTTAAACAATGTGTGTGAGCTTAATAAAACTGATTAACTTCACCTGTGCCATGTACATTGTAATGGCTCTTTGTGTCTCACTGCAGTGAGAAGGTGCATTTAAAGCCTGGGCAAGCCTATCCTTGTCAGCACTAACCCAGCTAGATTTAGTAATGTTAGTGGTTATGTTTCTCCATGGCCTGCGCTGCAGTTGCCCAAGATCTTTTCTGTGCTTGTATAACCCATGGGGAAGCCTATGCTATCCCATTTTCAGTGTCTTATTATCTGGGCCTGGCCTTTCCAGATTAACAGTAATTCATGTTACGTTTGCATGTGCTGTACTTGTATCTCTTGATTGCAGTGTGGATGTAATCTTGGTCTCAATAGTAGAAAGTAAAGGAGTCTGCTAAGCTGACAGTGCTTTACTTCTGTATGACTTGTCGTCTTTGTAATTTGCCCTGAAGTTCTCATTTCACAGAGCAAACCTCCTGTGTCAGCTGTTAGAGTAAAATGTAGAAATAGTTTCATACACATCAGAAAGTGATGCTTGGCAACTGATTGAGAACTAGCTGCACAGCGATTGAGAAACACTTTTTCCAAGTTCTTTGTTCTGAAGATACCTGGTGGATGCCTTCAGGACACCTGGAAGTTGTAGAATCCCTTTCAATTCCTTTCTTCTATCTAAGGTGTAGTCTGATCAGTAGATCAGTTCATCTTTTGTAAAACAGGTATCGCTTTATATGTTAGATAAACACAGTCCTTGTTCTTCCCTCTAGAAGCACAGAGAGAAGGCACCTTAATGCTGTACCTTGTGTTTAACTTACTGTAATAAACATGGTAGCTGGCAAGTCTGGGCAGCACTACAGTCAAACTGAATTTGCAACAATAATTGCCAGCAATCTGCATTCCAGTTGTGAAATAAATCTCTCAACAATGTAGTGTGTGCGTCAGAATGTGACTAGAGAGGAAAGCAGGGAACTACAGTAAGCCTCATAGCGACCATTGTGAATCCCAAATAAAGCTGAAGCAGAAGAAATGAGTCTCTGTGGCAGCACAGTGTTCTGAACAAAAAGGGGTAAGTGTAACTGAATGCCTCGTCTGCTTAGGAGACTATAAGTACTACATATGAGGGAGTTTAAAATTCTTGTACTTGATATTGCATTCTTTAGCAGGATAACAGAAACTTAAAATTTTCTAGCTTTGTCTGAAGCATCAGGTGCTGTATGTCACAGTCTACTGAGCTTCAGAAATGGGCAAATATAACCGGCTCAACTGTCTCGGCTTCCTGACAGCTTTTGCCTTTTCCTTCTTCTCTTCCCCCACATACTTGTTTCTCCTCCTTAGTGCTCCAGACTTCAGTTTTCATATAGACATCACTTACAAATTAAATCTATGGTAGCAAGCTTTGCCGCTTTCCTTCCCATCAATCCTCTGGTGTATGCAGCTATAAAGCATGAGCCTAATCTCTCCTCACTACATGAGACCTGAAGAGTTCGTTAGTGAATTCATCTTTGCTTTATTTTTTTAGATGTTGTCAATTATAGTTACTGTAGCCAGTCTGGCCACTTAAACTAGGCTTCCTATTGTATTTTCCAGTTGCTCTTAAGTGCAACTGTTTCTGTTCTTTTGGTGAACTATATTCAGCTGTCTGGGGAAAGAGAAATAGCAGAGTTTGCAAAAATAAGGCAAGTATTATCTGATCAGATTAGAATTTGATTCATAATGTTCTCTTAGTCTAGTCTCTAATGCTCTCTTTTAACAAAGAATCAAGTTTCTTCATTGAGGATTTAGGTGTAATAGACCTGTAACTGTCCAGTAATGCTGTAATTCTCTAGTGCAAAAGTGTTCTCACCTGTGGAAGTGGTGGATGTATCCTTTTTACTCTGCCAAAAGGATTTTCATGTAGACGATTCTGTTGCAACCTGCTGAAGTTAAGCCAGTTTGGAAAAGAGCATGTGAACTGTGTCCCTGAAAAACCTGAGAAATGCAATCTGTATAAACAAAGGGAATTAACTTTAGTCTAAATGTGTTTGCAGCACTATTTGCTGTTTATTGTTTTTCTCACCCCTATATACTTTTGCAGTGCTAGCCAAAAGGCTGCTAGACAGGTCTTGTGTGTGGAATCACTTCATGGGAATTTGCAGAAAGTTCCATCAGCCTATTACTACTAAACATGCAGCAAAAGAATACTGATCACCCACATATATACCTTTTCACATGGACTTAAAGTTTTACATAGTTAAGTTCTAAAATAATGGACTGAATTGGCATGTCTACAGTGCGTTTGTCTGGTTATTTTATGTTTTCCATAGCCCTCCATAGTGTTTCATAACATTATAGGATCTTTTCAATATAACTAATTAAAGTAGGGAAATGCTTTGGAATTAAATCAACCTATCCCAATGCAGTAATTTCTCTTTGCTAGAAATGAGTCTAAAGCCTAAAACCTAGTTAAATGACAATTTGGATTTTTCTTACTAAAAGGCCTCTCATTGCCTAGATAGCACTGTAGTACTTATTACTGAACATGTGCTAAAAGTGCTGCCATTAATGCTCCTGAATATATTAATTTTGGCTCTGCTTCAGTCATTACCTTGGTAGTTTAAGATAGGCCAAGCTCATCTTACTGAGCAGCAGTGCAGTCCCAGGAACAACAAATCTGTGGCTGCTAAAAAAAGTAAGCATTGGGAGAGGATGATAATAATACAAATAGTTCTGGGAAGTTAAATTGCAATCATATAATATTCTATACTTGTAGCAGTTGTAAACGCTGTAACCCAGAGAAAAGGGACTTAGTAGAGGTAGCCTTTTTTAAAGCAGGACAAGGGTTTTGTTTCTAGTTTGTTTGTTTGTTTGTTTGTTTTTTGAGAAGTGCTTGATACTTTACTGACCCAAACCATAAGGCTATAAAACTGCAAGAAAGGCAAGATAAACTTCTGTCCATATGATTTTATGATTTTCTTGCAGTGAAGGTTACATAAGTGACACTTTCAGAGGAAATGGTATCTTAAAGTAAAGCTGAAGTTTAATTCACTTATCTCAAAAGAATCTGCAGGTTAGTGTGTGTAAAGAGTTCTTGGATTTTTAAAAATGTTCTTAAGGCTGGATACATACTGTTATTGCCTTGCCCCCCCTTCAGGACTATATAGATTCCTTTCTCCTCCCCCCTCTCCCTGAAATATGTACCTGCATGACATCTTGGTGGCACTTACGTAGCTAGTTAAATGGAGGAAGAAAACTGTTTTTTGGCGCCTGGAAAGAAGGAAGACAGGCCATCCTTTTTTTGAGTTTGAATGTCTTCCTAGTATTGTTCCAAAAATGAAATACTGTAGTCACTTCCCTATTAACCCACTGTCTCCTCTTATTCTCTAATTCATAGTTGTCTGAAGAATAGGCTAGTCAAATCTCACTTGTTTTTCATTTTTCATTTTAATTTTTCTCCTTGTTACATATAGACTAGTATCGTATCAAAAAGAATATTGTTAATAGCATTCTCAATTCTCATCTGGCAGTTGCACAATATTCATATGAAGATAAATGTCCTTGGCCCACATAATTATCTACACCCAAAATGCAAACCACCGAGCAAACAAATTGCTTCCTAATTTGTTCCTAAAATGCTTGCATTGGGAAAAACGTTGCTGTAAAGCTGCAAGACTGACTGACTTGGCTACTTGGGGGATTTCTAGAAACGTCCAGTGAAACACAGAATAAGAAAGCAAAATAAATTTGAAGGCCATTAGGTGGAAGTTGCAGCATCTGATTTCTCTTGGTACTCTTTTTGCTGACAAATCAAATGAATAGTTGGTTTGTGGTCTTGCTAGTTTTAAGGCCCTGTGGGATACAAGTCAACCTTGAGAACAGCAGTGATAATACCTTGGTGTGATCCTCCAGTTTCTTAGCTCTGATACCTGTGGGTTTTACTTTCCTGGAGCACAAGGAAACTTGTTTTTGCTGATGGGAATAAAGCTAATCAGTGCAGTTATGCAGTAGGATAATGCTCAAGTCTGTGTGCAGGCCATCTTCTTAATCTCACTAGTTACACTCCTGGTATAAAAACCTTAAGAATTTTCTGAGATTTTTAGAACAGCTGTGTTAGGGCTTCTATCCTCTGACTGGAATAGTTTTTAAGTCCAAATCTGGTAATAAAAAGAGAGAGATACTATACAATCATTCCTTAGAGGCTGAAGAATGCAGCCTTGGTGGAGACGTGATAAATGAGGGATTCCCCTTCTGAGGGTTCTCTTCCTGTAAATGTTTTGTTCAATCTCTGAAGTTACCTCCTTCTCTCATCCTATTGTAGATACCTTCCAAGAGATATCTTATGGTTTAATATAGCTCTTATCCCACCACAATTAGTCTTTATTCTAGAACAAATGTGCAAGGTATATTGAGTGTGTGTACTCTACAAGCAGCAAGGAAATTAGGAATATGTTTCAGTTTAATGTAGGACACTTCAGAAGGCTGATTACTTAGGATTCCTCAGGAAATGATGAAACTGAACTTAGCTGAAGTGTCCTGCCTCTGTGTCCTGCTTGATTATGGCCAAAAAAGGCAACTGGTTAGATTCTTGGGAGTTGCATATGCAGGAAACTGTGTAATGGAGGGTAGAGCACAGCTGTTCCCTTGCCAAACCTGATACAACTGTGAACACAATTGAATGCTTGATTTCTGTTTTTTTTTTTCTTTTTCTGTTTTTCTTTTCCTTTTTCCTCTCCCCCTTTTAACTCTTTGACCACAACCTGTATTCGACACTTTGCAGTATCACAGGTCATAAATAGTAAATCTCTCTCTCTCTCTTAATATCTCTCTCTCTCTCTCTCTCTCTCTTTTTTTTTTTCCTTCTCTGTTTTCCATCTATTTTCTCAAGGCAGCTATTGTGATACAGTCTTGAATTCTCCTGACAGCTCATACTCTTCATGGGGAGCTCTGATTGCTGCATCTTGTCCAGCCATCTAACTAAAGGCAGTTGTACTTTTTCTTTGTGTGGTAACCCAGAGTGCTGTTTCTCTGCTTTACATGATGTAGGTTATTTTTATTTTTTTTTTCTCCCAGAAATTAGGATATTTTTTCAGGACTGTGCACTAGGAACATGATTTGAATCTAGGTTCTGATATTATCTTTTATCTATGCAGATGCCTCTTTTTTTTTTTCTCTCTCCTTTGTTTCCATCTCAGTGTAACACCTCTTAATGCAACCATCCCAAATCTTGTGGGAAAGGAAGAATGATGTAAAGTGTGGTATAGGTGTCTGACATTTCCTAGGAGACTTACGACAAAAATTTTAAACTGGCTAAAGGGCAAGGATTATTTAGGGGCTAATTTTCTCTCTTTGCTAAAGAATTCCTTACTGTGCTTATACAGCTATCCACACAGTCTCTTGCACAAAGTGGTGTAACACCTACAGTGATACATTTTTTTGAAAGGAATTCTTATGAATTACGATATGGGGATATGTGCCCAGTTTTGTTATAGCTGATGTTTTTCTGGCTTCACAGACACAACTTCTGTCCTGCCCTTAATATTCTGTCTCTGTCTGGGGTATCTGCAGTCAAATTTCACTATTTGATTTGCAAACTTATTTGTGAATGTGAGTGTGTTCTGCAGAACTATTATCCCTGTAGCTCCTGACAGCCTTTCATGACATGAATATTAACACTTGCTTTTCTCATTCCTTTCCTTTTGCTGGTACAGCTCTATGTTCTATCTAGGCTATTTATATATGTGTATATATATGTATATATTTATGTATTAAGGACAGTGATACCTTTGTGAAGAAGGATCTGAGTACTGATGTTTATGGGACCTTATAGAGAGGCTGCTATTAGCTGCTTAATGAGCCTTGATACATGCAGTCCTTTCTATTGACTAAAAGGATTTCTGGATGGCACGAGCCCAATTGCCCTCTTGTAACCTGGAAGCCCCTTGGCAGCAGTGTTCTGGCTTTGGAGAAACACTAAACCCCATGTGCCATTTTCTGAGTGTGCTTCCTCATTCTCTCTCTTCTAGTGGTGATGCCCTCTCCTCTGCCCAGCCACTATTTTTTTTTATTTTTGGCTGTAAAATTTTGTGACCAGAGTTTTCTTCTGTTAACGTGTGTTTGAGACGTTTGACTGCTGAATGTGGACTAGACAACAGATACTGAGTGGTGGGCTGTGTGTCGCTACTAACCTGACCGGTGGAAAGTATGTAGTATCTGTTTTAACTGGTCTCTTTACATTGTCCACAGTGTCTGTTGTGCATCTTCTGTATTGTCTAGGCTGATATTTGACCTTTCTAAGGAGCTGAGAGGTTTGATTCCTTGATTATCAGAACAAAACAATAGAAAGCAACTCTAAAGTTGATTAAACATTTTATGTGGTATTCCTGAACTAATATCTTTACCAACTACAGTGCTGAAAGGTCATCTAAAGGCTGTAGCAAAAAGATTGCCAAATAATGGCTTTCAAATGCTTATTGATTTTTTTTTTAAATAATTTTTTAGGGTTTTTTTGGGGTTTTTTTTTGGTTGTGTGGGTTGTTGTGTGGTGTGTTTTTTTTTTTTTTTTTTTTTTTTTTTTTTTGGCGGTTTTTTTTTTTTTTTTTTTTTTTCTTCCTTCTTGTGCAGGTCCCTAATTGCAGAACACAATGGCGCAGAGAGATGCAGATAAGTACCTTTATGTGGACAAAAACATCATTAACAACCCCCTTACTCAGGCTGACTGGGCAGCCAAGAAGCTGGTATGGGTTCCCTCGGAGAAGAATGGGTTTGAGGCAGCTAGCCTGAAGGAAGAAGTGGGCGATGAGGCCATTGTGGAACTGGCAGAGAATGGGAAGAAAGTGAAAATAAATAAGGATGACATCCAGAAGATGAACCCTCCAAAATTCTCCAAGGTGGAAGATATGGCAGAGCTGACGTGCCTGAACGAGGCTTCTGTGCTTCACAACTTGAAGGAGAGGTACTACTCTGGACTGATCTACGTAAGTAATAATCTCTGTTGGGGGAAAAAGTCCTTGACTGTACAATATGTGAACTCACTTGGCACTTGTTTGCAAACCTTTCATTGCACTTGTATAAAACTCTCACGACTTAGCTTCTTCCTGCTACTTAAGAATTTTTTCACTAAACTATGCCAATCCCACTCTAGTTGATGTTGAGACTTAAGAAATACTATGTTAAATCTGTTTTTATTTTAATATCTTCATTTGCTGAATGTGTTTTGAATATCATTTAACTTGTTTTCGGTAAAAAGTGAGAGCTATTGGAAAGGGATAAACAGGAAGCCTGAACTGAATTGAACAAACAGCAGCAAGACCACAGGCTTGATATATAGCTATCATACCCATATGTGACCAACAGTTATGCCCAATAAATTTCATTAAGATATCAAAATGAATAAATAGGAGAGAGTGAAGAGGGAGGTTTTGGACCTTTGGTTCTCCATTTTTTTTTTTTTTTTTTAAACTTTCTTCATATGGTCTGTGTTGAGCTAACAGATGTCTGTCCCCATAACCACCACTTGCCTGGAATGAATCACTAACCTTAGTGATAATGTAAAATCTTGATGCAGTGACTACTTACACCAAGCAGCATGTTCCAATTTTACATGTCCTCCCTCAAACAAATCTGTTTGATCTGAAGATCAAAATGGGGCTGCTTAAGCTGGAATCCTGAGGGATGTAGAAATACCTAATAATAGGCATTAGGAAATCTTCATAGTAGATTACAATGGCCTTAAAATAAGACATATTAAAGAATGCTTTTGATATGTATACATAAAATAATGCAGTCTTAGGAGGAAAGCATGCATAGATTTTTTTTTTTTTTTCCCTCTTGACATCTGGAGTAGTTAACACAAGTAAAAAGTATCTGCAATGTATGTATTGCAGAGTAAGCGTGAAATACATGCTCATTTATGCTCTGCAAGTACATGTATATACTTAATGTATATATGTGTATATATTTATGTATGTATATTATGCTTATTGCCTCATTGTACAGAAAGGGAGAGATGGTCTCTTACCTAGTTGTCTTCTGCAGCAAGCTACAAATGATATCTGGCAGAGACTAATGATGTCTGGGGCAGCACATAGGAGGGGTTCCGCTTAACTGTCTCTTTCCCATAGAAGCTTCTGTGAACTTGTAAGCTAAGGATCATAAACATTAGCCAGACCCAGAGGTTCTAGTTTGTGCTGTGGCTGCTGTTCTTCTGGAGTGGCACAGATGCGTATAGACAACTGCTGCATCAATCATCAGAGGGTGATGCAAGACTGATATAAATTTAGTGCAAATTCCACTTCTCATTGTCAAAATTATGAACCATAATGTTGGATGCTGCTTGTTGCAGTTAGTTATTCTATGCTGTTGAATAACTCCTTGGACCATTAGTCCAAATCTATTCATGGGGTTTTAGGGTTGAGCTGAACAACTTACACTTAGGATCAGAGGGAAGCATCTTTTCACTGTGATGAAAGAGGATGTGTAACATTTCTAGAACAGGAAACATTGGTAGATTATGTAATAAGTTGCTGAAAAACACTTCAACATCATCTTAAAGTCTATTGCGCTATGCAGTGGGCCGTTTCCTATGTCTTGCAAGATATCCTCTGAAATTTCAAACATAGTCTGTGATGGCAAGAAACTGAATTCTTCTAATTGGATTATAAGGAGGATGATTTTTTTTAAAAAAAAAAGCCTTTCACTCTTCAGTGCTATATACCAAACATAGTAATGCTTTATTACAGAATCACAGTGTTGCCAAAATGGCATTTCCATGTGCTTGTGAAATGGCCTGATCTCACCTGTCAGCAGTTTTCAGCAAGTCAGGAGATTATCATGAAACCTAAACCACTTCCTTTGGAGTAGCTGTTGCTTGATCAGTAATCCTTTTGAAGAAGGAGAATACATGGAAATGTCTTTATGCATCTCTAGCATGAAGGGCTCTGGAAAGATTATAAACATAGAAAGGCCAAGAATAGAACTAAACTGTCTCTCTTGCCAGTAGGATTTTTTTAAGCATATTTTTATGTCTATCCGTTTTATAAAAGGAGGAGGAAACTCTTAAGGCCAGTGCAGGGAAATTTGGAGCAGGGAGTGTGAGACATTTCAGGAACTGAGATCTTCAGTCTGCCCCATCAGTGTGCTGTTCCCAGGTGCTGATCGGTTCTATGTGGTGGTGACTTCCTGACAGATCAACTTTCACATGAACCTCTTATTTTCTTAATGCTTTATTTTTAGATAAACAGCTTAAATATTCTCAACTGCCTCTTTGGGATTCAACATAAAACTCAAAGCTCAGTCTTGCATGTTTCAACAATTTAATCGGAATTAATAGATGCTAAAAAATAATTGTTTTGATGCAGCCAGCTTTTTGTCCTGTGCTGAAGACAATCTTCCCAGTTTTTCAGAGCTAGTATAGCCATTAGAAAAATAAAACCAGTTCCCGTTTGCCCTGTGTGTCCTTCGAAATAGCACTAAAAGGTGTAATGCCAGAATTCTATTTTGAAATAGTAATGTCTGAAGCAAAGTACTGATTTTGCAGCCAGCTGTGACTGCACTAGATTATCCTTTCAACCGGAACCTTGCGTCCAGTTAAGAGATTTATGCACATGAGTCTTTATTTTTACTCTAATAAGATGGGGATGACTCTTTCCCTCCTAGTGGTAGGGCTGGCAGCCTTTGCTCACCCTAATTCACCTTGCTCCCTGCACATAGCTCTGCCAGGGCTCTTGACCAGCAGTCTCCACATAGTGTTCTCACTCAATTACCTCTTCCAACCATGACTTGCTGCCTGTATTTTTGGACACACAATATCACCTCAAACTCTTCTCTCAGTTTGAGTGGGCTAAACGCAGTTGGGAAGTGGGAGTGCTAGAAGATGATGACTTCCTTCTGCATATCTGGTTCGTGGCTTCATTGGTGTCATGGCGTTAACACTTTGCTCTCTCTGAATTGCTGTTCTCTTGTATGGCAGACTGCTTCAGTCCAGCATCAGACCTTCACACTAATCTCACTTGAAAAATTAGTTTTCTTTCGTCAGAAAAAAAGCACAAATTCAAGCTCTGCTCGTGCTTGTATGCCTGTTGAATGTTACTTGCTCATGTATTACTTGCTGCTTTTGCTCTCCTTTCTTGAAGCACATGCAGCCACTACCCCAAAAGAACGAAACATGCATTTAATTAATTTCCTCCAAGGAGGGGGAAGTTATGGTCTATGGCATGAGGTACAGTTTTATGAGGGGTGAGAGGGAATGAAGAAAGGCTAAATAGGACACATTCTTCCAAATACTACGTGCATGTAGCAGTTGTCGTGGGACAGACCGTAAGATGGTTGTTTATGTTAACAACTGGAAAACTGGCAGCCTAGAGGGTTTTTCTTTTTGTTCTGCAGCACTCAGATGAAATTGCATGTTTTCTTCTAAAAGTTCGGCTGACTCTAATGTCAGCTATTCGTGTGCCAGCACAAGGCAAGTGTGTGCTGCATTTAAATTTTTTTTGTAATATCTCAATCCTAACTTGACTAGGGTATATGACTGAAGTTTGGTTTTCCAGAGCTTTAAAAGCCCTGTGCTAAAATGCATTTGTCTAACTTTTATAAATTAACTCTTTGGAAAGAAATTTAACCTTCTCTGAGAACTGCTCAGGCAATCCTCAAATATATTAAAAGAAAAAAAAAAAAAGAATCCTAGAAATCTTTCCCGGTAGTTTTTACTGGGATCTGGGAAGGAAACTTTAAATCCCTGTATAGAATATGATTTCTGGGGAAGGTGGAGTGAAAGCTGTGTGTGAACTACTTATTGTGAATCTGTTCTGCATAGTGAGTGTGCTGTCCGCACACAGAGAACTTGGATTTAAGACGATGAACTGTGTAATAGATGCTCTTTTCATCCTTATGATTACTGTGGTTTAATCTTTACCCAGAGAGGCTCAGTCTTAAATTCTCGTTGTGGAGAACTTTACAACTTCCAAACACTCTTCGTGGTGCAAGTAAGATGGCAGCAATAGAAAGTACTGCTTTCTGGTAGCACTGCAAGTTGCTTAAGAAAGCTACTGGTATCCAGATGTTACGAATGGCTGGGACTGACAGGGACTGGGATAGCTCTAAATCCCAGGAGCCAGGCTTGGAATGCTGCTCTTAAAAATTCTAAGAATCTTATGCTGTTGCTATTTCTGTTGAAAGTAAAATGTTTATTTCTATTTTTTTCTTAATTATCCTGGCCTCAAAGATGTATCAACTTTCTGCTTTTTATGTTTGTAGCTTTTTCTCTGTGTGTGTGTGTGTGTGAGTGTAAGCTTGATACTTTCAGTGAAAGCATTTTCACAGTGGTCCAGTCTGAGAACTGCAGAATTAAAGCAGGTGGCTTTCAACTGAGAAATCAAGGTTCGCTGTTGCAGATCTAATAAATTGTCACTTGAGATGAATTTGAAACAAACTTAAGCAAGTATTCCTGTTTTTTCAAGCATGGAATACTTTTTTGTTTTATATATTGATCATTTCAGAACTATACTGCATTAATGGCCATCCAGTTTTGAATACAGTTCTCATTGTATTTGCTACATATGGATCATGGAAGTGATCAGGTTGCAATGGATTTTGGAACTTCGCATAGTACTGCCTGTTCAGAGCAGGGTCAACACCTAATTCAGACTAGTCCAGTGGATTTGAAAAGCCCCGAAGAGTAGTCATAGCCTTAATTTTCCCACTGGAACTATTCTGAGTGGGTGTTCTGCACTGCAGTAGTCATCTGACTAAAAGAGTAGGAGAGAGGAGCAACTCTTCATTGAATAAATATGGGTGGAAAAAGATTGCTGCATAGAAGAAAAAAAAAAATCTTGTTTCTCCCAGAGAGAGAAGTGTCCAATTTATTTTCTACAGAGTGACTTCAACTGTGCAGGGAGATTACTGAAAACAAATAATCCTGCCTCCTATGGAATGTGTTGGGGCCTTAACAATTGGTTAGACATTTGTACATCATTAAGTTTGAGTTATCTGTTCTTTTCCCTATTTAGCAAATCTCACTTAATACAAAAGCAATTGTATATAGACAACAAAATGTTGTACATGGTGCTAGTGTGAGTGCCACCCATGAAAGAGAGTAGGTACCTGCTGTTTCCCTGCATCAGCTGTAGTATTTCTGGTCAAACAAACTGATTCATTAATTCATAAAGTTTTACTATGTTGTAGTTGAACAATTACTGGACAAATCTATAGCAAGTAGACTTTAACAAACATGAAGAAACACACAAAGGAATGTGTTTGGTGTTTTTTTTTTTTTTTTGAGCTGAGCACAACCTTATGCAGCAAAATAGATCCTTAACTTGGATACGAGATCTTTGAGGAGAAGAAAAGCCACCAAAATGGACTCTTAATTAGCCACTGAATAGACAAATGTGATACCAGTGTGACTAATCTGTCAGTTGATGTTCTGTGCATATTTGGAAAGGTTGAGTACCCAAATTAATATGAGACTTGCTGTTGATCAGATTCTAGCATTGCTTGTTGGGAAGCATCCCACTTGGCAGCATTGGAAAAAACTGCTTGAAGACTATTTTTTTTCCAAGTAATGTACTTGTAAAAGGTACAAGTAGACAAAAATCTAATTTTTGTCATTGTTTTTTTTTTTCCAGACTTACTCAGGCCTGTTCTGTGTAGTAATCAATCCTTACAAGAACCTGCCCATATACTCAGAAGAAATAGTGGAAATGTACAAAGGCAAGAAGAGGCATGAGATGCCTCCTCACATCTATGCCATCACAGACACAGCCTACAGGAGTATGATGCAAGGTGAGTGCTGGCTGAGATGATGACTTCTCTGTTGAAATCACACATCAAGTCAAAACATTACAGTCAATACACCATAGAATATAACAGCTCCCTGCTATTAAAAGAGTTTTGCCCAGTCTGGCCTTGCTTTCAAGCACCCACTACCAATCTGTACCCGCTGGGGTGAGCAGCTTTCTGCTGTTCCAGTGGATTGAAGCAGTGCAGGGAATGTTCTGGCAAGTGCTAATTTTGACAAAAAGGAATCTACATTGTGAATGCAGAGTGCTCAGAGAAGCATGTTAGAACTGTGGTAGTGAATCTTCCTTCTCTCGCAAGTGACAAACCTGTGGAACCACAACTGTGCTGGGCAAATGTACGTATTGTTTGATACAGCCTTTTAGCAAAATTGGGAAAATCCAATTACCCAGTCAGGTTAGGTGAAATGAGCCTAGTCTAATTTAGCATTTTGACGTGGTGGTTTTATTGAGCATGAATTTTTTGGACAGCAGTCTTGTTCTGTTAAGGATAAAACTTTCTATCAGATAGTGCTAAATACATCTGTTGACTTGACATAGGTCAATCTGTTTCCTTTTGTTCTTGTTTTTTCTTTTTTTCTCTGTAGTATACAGAGAAATAAAGAACCATCATATATTTCTGCTGCTTTTCACATGAGGTTCTGAAGGTCCTATACATATCCCTCTTCCTGAGAAAGGCCTAGTCTTTCACAGAAGCTTGTGTTTGGGATGTTGGAGTGTTAGGCGTAGGGCTGCTGTGCCTTCTTTGTTATACAAAGAGCATATTCTATAGTGCTTAAAGGATATAATTGCCAGTTTGATTTGGCACAGTGTGTATGAGGTTGACTACTCCATTTTCTGATGACTACTAATGATGATTAAGGTGTCTGTCTCTCTCTTGTCTTTAGCCTTAGCTTTTTGAACAAAAGCCAGAAGTAATAATACCATGTTTTCTAATTAGTCTGAGTTTTAAAGAAGTCTGCTTTATCCTGCCTTCTACACCGCCTGCATTTTCACACACAGAAAGGCTATAACAATAATGGCCCAGAATGGAAAGGGAAAAAAGATTCAGCTTGCCCAATGCAGTGGCTTTAAGCAAATCTTACAGATGGAATGCTGAAAAAAGTTGCTGAACACAGTGCCATGGGGAGCAGAGCACATACGAGACCTAATGTGGTGGATATATTAAGGTATATTGAAAGAAGCCGTGTGGCTCGTGAGGAAGAATGAACCATGCAGATGCATTGCAGAGAACTGGTGGCAGGGTACTGGTGGAAATGTGCTGAAGATGTGACAGCCATTTGGAAAATACAGATATACTGCTGATACCTTGTTCTAAAAGGAATGTTGTATCCTGAGAAGGGGCGGGGGGAAATCTGAGGACCTGGACTTCTTTTGAAGACTGTATTTGGAGTGGGATTTGGATTTTTATTTGCCTTGTGTAATGAGGCCAGATGCACCTTTTGAACAATATATTGCAGCATGATTGCCCTAGACCTCTTATCACTGTTTCACTTCCTTTATTACTTCCTTCTCTCTCTCATGCCCACCCCTTGTCAGTTGAAGTAGCAATGTGCCTTTTCCTTTATAAACTACTGACTTAACTCTAGCAAAGTTACTGTTCCTTAGAAGGAAATCTCTTCTGTGCAGCATCAGAAAATTTCTGTGGCATTTCAGAGACTGAAAATGTCTTCTGCCATCTGCAGTTAGCAGTCAAACTGGAATACCATGTGCATGAGACATGTCCTTTAACCCTGCCAGGTCCCTCCATGTGCAGGAGCTGTAGTTACCATGGGACAGGTCACTTCCCTGGTTCAATAATGGTCTAGAATTAGTGCTTGATCTAAGTGGGCGTTTCTCTTCCCTTTCAAAAGAGAAAGTGTCTCCATCACAGCCTGCTTGAGTGTTGTCTGAAACTCAGAAACCCCAAACTTGAATTGCTTTGGTGCACAAAGCTGAAGACCGGCTGCCTTGCCTTTGTTTTCCTAGCTCTGGGAAGTCTCTGAGCATGGGTGTGGTGTTTAACTGTCCATCTACACTGGAAGCAGTAGCAAGTGAGGAAAAAAAAATGACCATAAGTCTGCTTCCAGCTGATTCTGTAAGCCTCTGCACCCTCTCCAGAACAACTCGAGCTCCAGCTGTACAGTGTTCTCAGCAGCATCAGTTATCCACACGTTTGCACCAGCTCTCTTTCTGCCTGGTTTGAGGAATCCAGATGCTGACACCTTGCAACAAAAGTCATTCCCAATTAGCTTTTGAACTAGCTGCTTGTGGCCTATTTAATTAGATTTGCTAGGGTTTTTGAATATGTGATGCTTCACATTTTTATGCATGTATTAGCAGAAACCCTTGAGAATGAATTAAGGCAGCAAAACCTCTTTAAGGTGAACAGTAGCATTCCCGTGTGTGCTGGAGGCAGGGAAGGTGGGTAAGCCGTGGCCGTGTCTCTGGCCCTGGCTAGCCTTGAGGGCAATAGAAAGCAACATTCCTGTTCTTGCTCAGTTCTGTGTAGCTGTGGGGGAGGTTTGATGCAGCCAGTGGTATGGCAGGAATCTGTACTGAGAATAGAAGATGAAAGGGTCCAGTGCGCCACATGAACCAGAGGCATTTAGGATTAGACTGTCGTGCCCTGGGCTTCTTTCAGAGCCCAGAAGACAGGGAATCCTTCATGGTCTGGAGAAGGATAACAAGCTGGTGACTGACTTCTGCCAGCATGGGGTGTAGTTATCGCTTAAGCTGACAGTGGAAAAGCCCTGAACGATAATTGGTTTGGACTCTGATTTTTACTTAGTTTTTAGTCAGTTTATTGTATCCTGATAAGCAGACCATTCAAAGACCTGGAAAGGAATCAAGACAGGA
Organism: Eudromia elegans; assembly: GCA_003342815.1. Lineage (NCBI taxonomy): Eukaryota > Metazoa > Chordata > Aves > Tinamiformes > Tinamidae > Eudromia > Eudromia elegans. Next base: position 41,812 of record PTEX01000184.1, read on the forward strand.
GAGAAAGATGAGAGTTTTATTTCGGCCAGCATCTGTAAAGGCCGAAAATACCTAACCCTTTTCAGATGTTCATGCAGATGGATATGCAGATGTTATGGGTGAGCTTGGTCCTCTCTTGTATATCTGTCCTGAGATGCTCAATCAAAAAAGTGTTTGTGGCACTTATATATTCAATAAAGGTTAAAATGTTTTTAATTAAACTTCTCAAGGCTCTTCCATAAAGCAATAAAATGTACAAAAATGTATTCAAGTGGCATTTTTCTTCTTTTTCCCCTTCTCCCCTCCCCCTTTCTTTTTTACCACCCTTAAAACAAAAACTGAAGACACCGGAACTCTGAAAAATAAGATAACACTATTTTGTTGTGTGGTCCTTCAAGATAGTTCATGTGTTTCAAGAGCAGAACTCTGAAAAATGTGGAACACTTTTTTTTTTTTTCTTTTTCTCTACTTTTTCTCCCTCTCTTTCTCTCTCTTTAAGAAAACAACCAAACAACCATTTGTCTTAATGATCCTGTTCCCCTGGTAACCTGGATACCAGAAACCTCATATCTGCCTACTTTTACAGGAATTACTTTCTGGCACTGAAAACTGAATCTTAGTGGCTGCAAGCAGAGTGGTATCTTGTGCAAACAAATCATTATTCTAGAGCAACAGATGTATACGGGGGAGATAAATGCTTTACCTCACTTTATGTTCTCCAGGACATCTATTTAGGGGGATGGGGGGAAGTTTCATAGCTATTGAAGGTCATCTGTTCAGGCTATCCAGTTATTACTGGTCATCTGTTCAAAATTCACATAAGGAAACGTCTCTGTCCAATACTAATATAAGCTATAAATTTCATCAGTCTAGGAAACATGATGGTCATTTTAATGTCCCTGTCCCTGTGAAACATCTGTAATTATTTGGAACAGGAGGGATTATCTTGGAATGTTTTCTTCAAAGGTCTTCCTTGGAACATGTACTCTGCAATGCCTTGCTTTTTCTGCTGAGCTTGCTGAACAATAGGACAAGTAGGAGAGGGAATAAGCAGCACCTTTCTCCCCTCACTCCAATTTCTCCTAACGATAATGCAAAGCTTGTAAGAGTTCACTAAACAAAACTCTTAAAATCATTGTACAGTGATTAAACCTTCCCTGACCTTGCTGGATTAGTCTGTAAAGGAGCCTCTGTAGCCAGCACTTCGCTGATATTCACTTAGGTGTTAGTCAGTCTTTGATTTTGGTATTTAGAAAGCAAACTGTGGAGGTACAGTAGCTTCACATACAAGTCAGGGCTTTTATCTGCCTTGTTACCCAAAAGGTGGAAACGGTCCTAGTTATTGTAATACAGATCACTTGCTTATATAGCATGTCAGACTCAGCTGTTATTTTCACAAGAAACAGTCCTGCCTGTGGGCCTATACCACTCAAAGTATTTTATTTGTAACCCTGGAGTGTTTACATATTTCTCTGAATTAGTAGAACACTTCTGTTTCAACTTCATTGGTCTCAGTTCTTCATTTGCTGCTTGCTTCTTAGCAGTGATCTGCTATGCTGCACTGTACGCTACGCTCTCCCTGAAGTCCTATTTATTTTCTACCTCATAATCTCTGTACAGTTATAGATACCTGAGTGACCGAGTTGTTCAGCTCAGTAGGGGCACAGACGTCTCTTTCAAGTTGCATGTAAAGGTTGAGCTCTGTTTCCACTAAATCACTAAAACAAAAGGATAATAGTCTGTGACTTTGTGAGCTTTGTCCCAATTCCCTAAAGGAAAGGGCAATGTTAAGTGTGATTTGGGCAGATCTATTACTTCAAGGTGTTTGTGCACAGTTAGCATGAAAAGATGCATAGTTTCTGATTTCCTTAAGAGATATTTTACGCGCATTGAATTCAAATGCAACTGTAAAAATCTGTGTTTAGAAATACAGTTTTCAAGAGAACAAGGAGCTAAAAAAAGGCCCTTGCCCACTTGTGTCTTGCTGGTCACCACACCCTTTCTGCTTCATTCCTCTAAACCAGAGCAGGAGTCTTCTGCCTTCTTGTCTTACATAGTAGTGCTGCCCTTGCTGTTGGTCTCTCTGCTGTGCACTCTTGTAGTATCACGAGCTGCCTGAGCTTTTAAAGGTTATATACCAGTTTTTCTTTTATGTCAGAATTTTATAAACATTTGTGTAACCTAAAATTGCAGGCTAACTTGATTTCCTGTTCATGGTACGCTAGAGAAGTGGGTATGGCCTCTGGTTAAAAAAAATTGGTTTGGGGATATAAATATCTGCATTTGACCCATGATAATGTATTTCTTTTATTTCTTTTTTCTTTTTTTCTCTCCCAATGAAATTTACTTTTCTCCTTTGTGTTTAAGCTTTAGAAAATGCAAAACTGAATCGTGACACTGTAGATTTCTTCACAGCTCAAGTGACTTCGACCTCTTTTTTACTTCTCAAAAGTTTATTATTGTGAAAGCTGTCTTGGACATGTTATGTTTATCCTTGATTTGTTTTGATTTTTTTTCATTTTAATAACAGGCTATTAGCATTTTGAAACTTCTCTCCCAGGCAGTCCCTTGAAGGATAATGCAAAAGCAGGCGCTCGGGCTTTGTTTGAGTGTTTCACTGGAGTGCTTCTGATCCTTCTCAAACCAGCGCGTAGGTTCAGGCACCACTGTCTGTGTATTTGATTAGATTTTCAGCCAGGAGGGTTATTCCTGGGTGCACAAGCAGTGTCAGACGCCTGAGGCTCCTTGAGTGTTAGAGCAGTGAGGGAAGAAAGATGTAAGATGAGGTTGAGGTGAGAAGAGACGCTTGCAGAAGGAGCGATGGTGTGAAACTACCACATGCTTTAAGTACTTGCTTGCTCTCGAGAGTAACTCTCAGTTTAAGTCAACTCTCTAAATCAGTCGGTGAGCTGGTTGATGAAGGGCCAAGGGCGTTTGGAGCACTACTGGAGGAGCATTGGTAACGGAAACCCAGAGGGCCAGGCTGCTCTCTCCTGCCAGACCTTGCTCTCCGTGGTTAGGAGGTGGGTGGTACCAGCTAACTTTGGTTAGCTTTTAACCTTAATGAGTCAGCTATAGGCAGGGGAGCGTGAGCCAAGGCTCTGCCTTCCAGCTCCACTTCCTCCTAGCTGGAGAGATGATGTCAGCGGTGTGTGAGTGCTATATTACTTCTCCTTTTATGGAGATGAACAGGCCTGAAATGCTCAGGCAGAGGAAGTGGGTGATAAAGGCCTGCTAGGATGTTCGGTAACTGAGATGCATAAAGTAAATTGCACATTTTGTGCTAGCTTACCAACCTTTTTCCTCTTCATTCTCAAAACGTCTAAGAACAAACTCAGGAACTGAGAACTCCATTTATCAATTATGCCAACATACCTGACCACAGCAGTTCCAGAATTCATTCAGCTCCATTATTTTGCAGAAGAATATTTGACTGAGGTTTCCTTTTTAATACATCTCTCCTGTTAAGACAAATTCTTGTTCAATTATGTCTGTAATGAATGCTGAGAGGTCCTGGAAGTAGTCTAGAATGAGACTTAAGTCTCTGGACTGTAGAAAATCAAGAATGAATTAGATATTAAATTTTGTTTTTTGGTTTTCTTTTTAACATGGTCAGTAAGTTAGTGATCTACTTATACTGCTGGATAGCTTAAATTTGAAGGATGTATAACATCCTGAATTTATCGATGCTTGAGGCTGCAGCTTACGATTGCTTGAATACTGTGATAATGACAGCTGAAGAAGTGGCTAGATAAAAAAGGTTTTCTTGCCAGCTGCTCTGAAATACAGAAACGCTGCTATAATTAACTAATGAGTTGTTCTTCTGGATTGTTTTTAATAAGTGACTTTGTTTAGGATAGAAAAGCAGATGCAGATTTCTTTTAATCAGGAGCTTCTTGATTGTGTTATTGTAAGCAACTGAGTTTATGGTACCCAGCACATTCTGTTTTGCTGAGTACGTTGCTTGCACAACTGACAGTGGAATAAAGGCAAGTGCTGACTGAAGTTGTGCAGCGCTCCTGTGTTGAATGAGCCTTAAAAAAAGGCTGGGGGAATGGAGGGGGGAGGGTGCCTCTTGTCTGGGTAATTGAATTGTGCATCATGGTGACAGAATTGTATGGAGAATGAATATTGATATATAGAGTAATTCTTATTTGGAGCTGTGTCTAAGAGCTCCATTATCCTTTTGTAGTTGCTGGCTCTTTGGTAGGCTCCAATTTCCTGTTGCTCAACACATTATTTGAGTTGTCTGTTCGTGCACAATTAGAAGAATTCCAGCAATCCCAATGACTGCTGCTTTGCAGTCTTGGGAAAGAATTTCCCCCGGATTGCAAACAGGAATGTTGCCTTTTATGGCAGTGTCTGCTCACTGCCGGTGACTTGCCTGCACTCGCAGGTATGCTCTTGCTGGTTTAAGGCAGAGGTGACTAACAGAGCTGTATGAGGCCACCAGGCAAGTGTGCTGGGGGAGGAAACAAAGTGCCAAGGGGACATTGAACAGGGTCTGTGCCGTTTCCTGTCTTGGTACCTGTTACAGTGCCCCACTCTGCTAAGGTGTGGAAGGAACACAGGCTTGGCGCTTGGATTTCCTTGGGTAACTACAGATTGGTGTTGCCGCCTTATCCTTTTAGAAGGGATTCCAGAATTCCTTTTGGGGGAAAAAAAGAGGAAATACACCTTTTGGAAAAGCCTCTAAAGAACCTTTCGATTGAGGATGACAGAATTTGTCATGAACAACAAAAAAAAGTGTGCAATGCCAAAATATCTCTTTTTCTGTGGGGCAGCAGTTTGGTGGGCTGCTTGACAGTGTTTTTGCTGAAATAAGGATGCCCTCTTGGAGAAGAAGAAAGTGGAAGGTATATGTTATTTATACTCTATGACTTTAAGTAGATAAAGCTCTATTCATGTTTGGGGAATCTCAGCTCATAATTCAGATATCAAAATTGCTTACCAGGACTCAGTAGGAGTAGCATCCTTTGGGTTATATCTTTTTTTTTTTTTTCCTCAAAAAGACTTCTTGGATGAGCCTCTTTAGTACTTGATGCGAGTGAGACATCTCCTTGGACAAGTGGGTTGCTAATGTTCACAGTCAAGCTGTCAAAAGTCAGATGTTATTCAGGGACAAAATCTTTGCTCTTTACATAGCTGTTTTGTGATGGAGAGTTGCACCAGGTGTCACCACTACTGAAGAACATATTTCTGGAGGCCATCTGTAAATGAGTCATTAGTTCTTGCCTCGATCCACCCTCCAGGTGCCCAGTTGCACAAAAGGTTGGCGTGTGCAAGCCGAGCCACTCGCCCACTGGGAACCTTGAATGGGTGGTGCCTTCAGCGTGATATATACATATCCTATATAAAGATGTAATGCAAATATTACATATAGCATTTAAAATGTAATATAATTAAATATAAAATAAATAGATGAAATATAAAATAGTAAATATGCAATGCTTGTAAAGCTGCGGGGCCTAGTTCCTGATGCTCAGAGCTTGCTGTGCTAAAACCTATTATATAGCAATTTTTTTCCACATACTTTCTTGCTGTCTTAGAGCTGAATTTTAGATCTGCTACTTCTATGAATTGTATCAACAAGCATAAAGCAACTTATTTTCCTCTGAATCTTGTGCTCTTGTTCACATACAAAAGGTTTCTAGTTAAGAAGCTGTAGCACAGGAGTTGCTTATCTGTAATGTGGGAACCTGATGTTTCTGCTGTTGGTTTCAGAATAATTTCAGAATAGGTAGGAACAGTGTCAGAGTTTGGTAGTTTTTCTGTTCTTCTTGTTCCATGAAAATGTGTTCAAACGCCAGATATACCTCTCTCCTTTGGTAAGTGGAATGGTACAGTTTGTTGTGGGTGTTGAATTTGTGAGATTAAGCCAGAAATATTAAATTTATTTATGTTGGCAGTGTTTAAAGCTGTAGGAAGGTAGTTTCAAATACTTCAACTCTCTCTATGAAGCCTTCTCTCATTAGAGTTCAATCTCTTTATCTTGCACGAAGAAACTTGAACGGTGACTCAATTACATCGTCTAAGTACCTCTTTGAGAAGACACAAAATGCACTTGGGTACTGTTCCTGGAGAAAGGAGCAGGAAGAACCAGTAACTAAAATATGGAGACAGTCACGTTCAGAAATAGACTCCTGGAAATTACTTATAGCTGAAATAAATTACTTGGAAGAATTCAGTGAATTTTCTTCTCTTAGGGATTTTTGAGCCCGACGTCTTCTTTTTTATATTACAGTTTAGTCCAATAAAAGCTCAGTGTGTAAAAAGGGGAAGAATGTAAGTAACTGGATGAAATCTCACTGTAGTGATATTCAGGTTCTCAGACTAGATTATGTGATGTGTTCTCAGGTCTTACTCTCCGTATAGCAAGTTAAGAATCTTGTGTCGATTAAAGGAAAACAAACTAAAAAACCCTACCATCAGCCGCAAAAATCCTTCTGAACTTATGGAGAGCTTGAGTCTGATGACTGTTCTGTAGGTGTTCCCATGGCTCTTGTGTGATAAAAGACTCTGTTTGAGTAACTTCTGTGGTGCCTCGTCACACAGGGAAGCTGTGTGTTGCAGCCTGGACTAGCAGGGAGGGCTGAAAAGTGAGACCAAGGCAAAGAAGCATGTGAGCATAGAAGTGGAGGGGCAGTGGAATGAAGAAATGGTGGAAAGACTTGTGTTTGAGGAAGTGGAATCATAGGTGAAAGCTCAAAGGAGCTGGAAGATGTTGGAGAAGATAGTGGGTAGGTTGAGAGCAGTAAGACCTGTAGCGGGAAAGATGTCGTCATCCGCAGTAGGGAACTGGATCCCTGAATTGGTACATACATTCCTTAGGACCCAGTGTTGCCTTTCTATTCCTGATTCTTGTGGTATATCAGCGTGCAAGAGAAAAGATTTCTGCTGTTATCAGTTGCTCATCTCATGCAGTAGAGGATGGTGCCGAGAATCAGTTGACTACATAAGACTTAGGCTGCTGCTCAGCTTTGCAGTTTGCACTCCGTTCTGCATAAGCTCAGTAACAAAACCTTCTCCTAGGGTTCAAAATGCTCCTTTTGGGGGAGTGAAAACCTCTATTGTAATTCCCCCCCCCCCCCGTCCACTACCACTCTCTTCAAAATCCGTTTTCTCTAATCTACTGATAACTCTCCTAGTCAGGATGGATATAGAAGAGTGAGGGCTGGAGTATGCTGAAGAACAAGTAGATTTTGTATTGAACTATAGCCTTGTGAAAGAGAAATATTCAGAGTTAGAAAGGGGAGTTGTTCTGTATTGTTTGTACAAAAATTGGGATGCAAAATGTGATTGTTTTTATGACAGTGCCACTATTTTTTGACTGGCTGATGGGGGGAGGTTGGCTTCTGTTGCTGGAAAAGGGGTTGTCTGGCCATATTTTTGAGGATGCTTGTTGGAATTTACTAGTTTCTGTTTTTGTCTTTGGTGTTGATATGTGTCCATTACAGAAATTTAAGTTTAAAGTTGTCTTGGTCTGCCTACAGTTTCAAAATTATTTCTTTATTTATTCTAGATCGAGAGGATCAGTCCATCCTTTGCACGTGAGTATTTACAGTTGTCAGCTTTTATTGATACCGACTTCTGTATTAAAAATCTTGCTGGAAGAATTTTTCTATCTTGTAAGCATGCTAGCGGTGAAGGTCAGTAAATTCAAGTGATGTTGGAGGGTCTAGGAAGTATTTGTCCTTTTAAGCGCCTCCAATATGCATTTAATTCTTTTCAGCAAAATCATTTTCTTAAGCCGCTCAGTAAGAAAGGCATTTTTGAAAGAACCCCTGTGCTCAAATTCCTAGGGAAGAACTGTTTTGTTATGAGAAATGGCTTGGAGAATCTTTAAGATTTGATGCAGCTGCTGTGTTTACGTACATTCATACCAATGAGGCTGATGCAGCAACAAACAGATGCTCCTACTTGACACAGCAGTTTCTTTTCTAGACATGGTTGGCTCTAAAAGCCTGAGTGAGTGAGTTCTGCTGAAGGACTTGGGGTGTTTCTTTTTATGCTCAGGGGGCTTGCTGTTGAAAGATTGCCTTCATTATCTTGGAGCCCCTAATACCACAGCAGCCTCCAGATTATTCTTCAGACACTTGGAAACCATCCATGTGACTGGAAAGTACAGTTCTTTATTCCGTTCTCGCCTTTGTATACACACATCCAACCCACACCCCATGAGAAACTGGCTCACAGCTAGCTGGCTGTCCCAGTACTGCTACTACCATACTGCTACTGCTTACTGATGTGATTCACTTTTTGTTGGTTTTGACAGAGGAGTCATGATAGTCAGAATGTAGTTGAAGTGCTCTGTAGCACTTCAGGGATTAGAAATGTTGAATATATCACTCGTTGTCTATTTTGTGAATTGAATCCCAGACTTTCTTTACAGAGGTGAATCAGGAGCCGGTAAGACAGAGAACACCAAGAAGGTCATTCAGTATCTGGCTCATGTTGCATCCTCACATAAATCTAAAAAGGACCAGGTAAGACCTAGCTTTATCTTCATGGTGCTGTAGTGCTGTGCTAGCTTTCAACAATATAATTTCCATAGGTTGACATTGGTAAAAGCCAAGTTACCAAACAATAGTCTAGATGCAAATGTTTATTGGGGACTGAGTAGGACACTAAACTACAAAAACATAAAATGAGGAGAACAGTTAACTATGAAATCATAAAAGTTTGCCATAAAATGCAAGTCAAGGTTATATATGAGCTCTATGTTTATAACTTGCTTGAATTCAGTGTAGCTACAGTGGGGATAAGCTCATCCACAGTATTTTCAATTCATGGGCACGCATGTGTAGGGACACTGTGAATGAAGCATCACTCCTGGTCTTTTTACACAGACATATCACTTATAGAAAGTCAAGGCAGTTTAAAACTTATCCTTCTTTGGAGGAGTCTCTCTTCTTCAGTACTTTTCTCTGTCAGGGCTGGCTCTTACATGTTTTCTCAAAAGGGGAGAATATGTTGATAGGCTGGTAGATGCCGGCTGAAAACTCTAAAGCTGCAGGAAAACATGAAAAGGGTGGAGAAGAGCCAAGCATTGCAGCACGTGAAAGGAGGGTGGTGGTGGTGATGGGAGGACTTTGAAGATGTCTCACTTATATTTTTTTCCCCTCCCTCTCCCCCGATGGACTATTGCCGAATTCATCAGTTGTATCCTCGTAGGTGAGCTGCACGTTTACTGCACGTTCTGCACCAGGAATGCGTTTTCTGTCCCATTGTGTGATTTTTTTGAGCAGCTTTTCACTCCACACCAATATCACTTTCTGCAGCTTAGAACAATCCCATAGAAAATTCACTTTTTTTTTTTTTGGTGCATTATACACAGTAATCTTTTGGTCGGGGTGTTCAATTGGAGACTAAAATAATATAGAGAATACTTGTCTTCTATGCTCAATACTATTTTGCATTTAAGACTTTTCTTGCAGGACTTTCCCAGGTATACTGTTCAGAAAGAAATATTCCTCCATGGCAAAAGGACTGGACCAGGCTTTCCTAAAACCATGAATTTCTGGCATGTGTCGTGTTAATAGTGAGACAAATTTAGTTAGGTATTTAGCTTTCTTTTCCCAGAAGTTAGATGTGGGTGCAGGTTGCTGAGAAAGGTCAGGAGGAAGTTGGCCTGCAGATGGGATGTTCCAGGACTGCGAGCTCGTTAGCTAAAGCAGAACACATGGGAAATGTTCCGTGCGCGCTCTCTAATGAAAGCCAGATGCCAAGTGCATGCACTGTATTTCTGCATAACAGTTTGCTCCCAGTAGCTTAAATGTGTAGGTGGGTGTTATATGTGTAGACTTAATGAATAAGGGAGCATCTTTGAACACAGAAATGCTATATGTGCATGTGCACACTTTGTAATAAGTGGCTTCTGGAATCCAACCAAAACATAACTTTTTATGTGACAAACTTTCAGACATACGAAAGCTTTTTCCATGGCTGTCAGTAGCTGTATTTAGAAACATTTTCCTTCTTCCCCCTCCTTTTTTTTTTTTTTTATTTTTAAATGTGGAAAATAGAATCATGGGTTTGAGTTAAGCATTCTTCTGCTACTTGTCCTTGAGCAAAATTTCAAGCTCCTAAGCAGGACAGAGATCTGCCTGGGAGAACAAGTCCCATGTTGGACTTGCTGTGCGATTTGACAAAATTTGTTTTTTGAAGGATCTTCTGAGGAGTCTTGCAACTGACTTTGCTCTACTTTTGTGATTAAGCAGTAACTACAGGTCTTAATAGAGAGGAGCTGGCCTGGAGTTTTTAAATGTTAATTTGTAGTGAGTTCTTTAGGCAACAGTTCTTTATAAACATTACTCTTGGCTTGAGATTATGAGATTTTTATGAGGACCAAACCCATTTATTTAATTATTTATTTATTTATTTACTCTCAGATCTCTGATCACTGCAGACTTATTCTTTAGGATAGATTGTGGTAGTGCCAAGTCTTTGTGCTTCAAGACAAAAAGAAATCTTTGCTGGCACTGAGGAGCAAGATTAGACATGGACCTTAAAAACAATGACAATATAGGAAGAACTGGTGCTTCGCTTACCAGAAAAGTTTTCTGATTGTCTTCTAGTAGGAGTTTTGAACCTAAACTCCTGTTTTCCCAATTATGCCAGTTATTCAGGGTTATACAATATATTCTTTAGCTGTAGATCTGTTTTAGAGATAGTGGCAATTTCCACTGATGACAGTGCATTAGTATGTATGTTTGGCTGAATAGCTTCTAGATGCATGGTGTGAATACTAAGCACGTTACAGCTGCTTTTTGGGCCTACGGAATCTGATTATGTAACCACTTTTTTCATTTAATCAAACTTTATTTATAGAAGCAGGATTGATGTTTTCCTGTTCTTAGTCTCTGCCTGTCTACAGACTTGTTAAATCATCAAATAAACTTTTCAAGATGATAAAATTCACAGCAAATGAGAAATTCATGAATAATAGTTGCTGATGCCTTAATCTTTGTAATGAGGGTTACATTATTGATACTCTCTTTGCCTTTCTCCCTCAAACCCAATGTTCCTGTTACTTGCATCTCTCATGTGATTGCAAGGAAGAATACAAAGCAAATTGCTGATATTTAGAAAACATAGAATAAACAACTTGATTTGTTTTGTTTTTAATTGCATTCCGCTAAAGCTACTTTTGACTTACAGATGACTTTCTCCATATTTCCTGAAAAAAATAGCTATCAAAGCTTATATCTTACATAGAAATCATTCCAAAAAGTGGTTGTGTTTGATACACAAGAAATTCAGTGTGTAAGCTGATAACAAGGTTTTGATTTTAGTTGCTTTAAATTGGTGGTGTAATTTTGGAGCAGAGAGAAAAGACTGTGCTCAAGAGTCTGCTCTGCCTGACCCAGCGCTACCAGATCCAATGACTGTTACTGCCTCAGTTTGCATGAGAAATACTGTGCACACTTTAGGTGCATGCCAAGTATTACATGAATTTGTTCTGACAGGATTCAGGTCGAGGACCTACAATTGATGATAGAAACCTGAGCATTTCTGGAAAGCTTGTGACAACTCTATGTTCTATTTTTTGCTGGGTGAAATTGACCGTTCCATAATATTAGAATAATGAAGTTTCTTCCTTCATTTAAGATGACTTTTAACATTTAAGGTCAAAAAAAAAAAAAAAGAAAAGGTTTCTTGAAAACCTAAACACAACCAGCATTACGGTGCGTGTGAGTGAGGAATGGACATGTCACAATGATATCACAGAGCTCATGAATCTTATGTGGTATGGTGTGGCATGCTGAGAACTTGCTTTTACTACCGTATCACAGTGCTGAGGCAGGTTATGAGAAGTGATTTGACCACCTTTTGCCTTTTCTTCTTTCCCACAGCCATATATCATTGTATTCCCTGAGCTGGCATTCTCCCTACTTTTTAGTTGAAGTGACCCAATTACATCTAAAGTGCAATTTAGCATTACCTACAGGTCATTAATGACACTTTATTCCTGAAGTATTAAAAGTGGGTACCCAAAAAGTCTGTGGTGTACATTTTTCTAGCAACTTTTGATTTCCGTGTAGGTAAACTATTAGGATTTAATTCTTGTGTAGCTGACCCCATTTTCATTTTTAACCAAATAATTAAAATAGATTCAATGTCAAAGACTGACTTCTATTTAGAGAAAATCTTTCTTTTTGATCTCTTCTCTTCTTGTTCCATGGTTGGGCTGAAATGTTAAGTTGGTGACATCACTCACTGCCATGGCAACACATTGCAGTCACAGAGATTTAGGACTTAATTGTAGGATGCAGAAGAAGAAGAAAAGAGAGTTCCAACTTCATGGCCTGTGGTGGAATAGGAGAGGGGAATGCAACTGATTCATGATTGCAAGGGCTGGAAGTTAGTTACAAAGTCCCACACTGGCACTGTTATAAGAGAGCGAATCTTGCTGTTTAGATTTCCTCTTCAGGGCTTTAAAGCCTATGTTATGTGTGACCATGAATTAAAGTGTTTACAGCAGCTCTCTCTTCTATGAAGTGCAGTTCTGCTTCAGCTGGGGGTCATATTTGACTCTACATGGTGCAAGCATAAATAAATCAGGGAAGTAAAAAAAAAATAATAACTTTGAGTTCTTTTCTCAGTTTCTCGTATCTCTGCATCACTTTTTTTTTTTTTAACTGCCTGAGAGAGGCAATGTAAGGATTGACCTTGAGAATGAAGGAAAAATACTTTTCTCTAGCCATAGCCTTGCAAGTTTTGTCCACGAATTCCAGTTCTCAATAATCAAACTCAGTTTCCATCAGTTATTCATCAGGAAGATTTCAGTACTTACAGATAAGTGCTAAAAAGAGAAACCTTAATCTAAATTGTCACTTGCTGTCTCCAGAAGCTTTTTAGGTAATCTTGAAATATGAGGAACTCCATGCTTTTAGCACAGAGGGCACACAATTTTAAAAACAACCAGGGACATATCTAAAGCCTGCAGGGAAAGGTATATATGCTCCAGTGATCTAGTACTTGGCAGGAGACTACAGCGGGATGTGTTTGGTTTTTTGTTTTTTTTTTTTTTTTTTCCCTGCAGCTCCAGCATTTTGTATTCCTTAAGGGGAAGAGTGTGCAAGCACCACAGCAGAACCCAAGCGATCCTGCAGTTTGTGGGATGCCCCTAATTTTTCATTGTGTGTGTGCACACATGCCTCCTCAGAAAGGAGGCCTTTCCCTTTTCTGTTTTGTGGAGGATGATCTAGTTTAAGAAAATCTTATTTATTTTAGAGCTTTTTTATATTTTTTTTATTTTTTTTTTAAATCTACTGCCAGCAGAGTTCAGGGCTGTCTTGCAATAGCGAACTAAGATCTTTTCTCACTCTTCTTGCTTGGATGGGAAGACACTTCTGGGATGTGGGCATGATGTTGGATAGAATGAATGGTCTTCTGCTCTGATCCTGGACACTTATGATCAAATAGCTTTAAAGGGCTGTTTTTTAACAGAAAGTCAGTGTTGTAAGTGGAGACTTTTGTGTTGAGGAAAGGAACAAGGCACATTGCGAATTAAATGAAATTCTGTTCTACCCAAGTCTCATTTGAAGGTCTGAGGAAGCATCTTCTAAGGTTTCATATGGCTTCTCTGCAACAGATGCCTAACTAGCGTGACTTGAATCTTCAGTGCTGGTTTGGTCCAAAGTTAATGCAGCAAATTGTTACCTATTTTATTGATCCCTGGTTTCCCTCTAGGGAGAACTAGAGAGACAGTTACTGCAAGCTAATCCCATCCTGGAGGCCTTTGGAAATGCCAAGACAGTAAAGAATGACAACTCTTCAAGATTTGTGAGTATTATCCAGCTTGGGTGCCAGTATGCTAAAAGGAGAGGGGAAGAAGAAGGTAGGGTGGAGTTAGATGAGTTAAGTGTTGTCTTAGGATAGGAGAGTTGTCTGTAAGTGGCTTCCCTCAAATGAATCTGGGAAGCAAATGTCATTCATCCAGTTACCCAGAAAGTGCTATTTGCAGTGAGTGTTTGGTATGAAAGAACCTGAACCTGTGCCAGGATTGCCTATGTCGATTTTTATTCTCAGCTGATAAAAGTCAGTGGGTTATTGTTCTGTTTTGATTTAATTTTGTAGAGCAAACAGTGGTTCCTATTTTGCTGGCCCTGGTAAGGAGGGGCAATATCTTCAGATGGGAAGCCAGGACTGTAACTTAATGAAAAAGAATGAAGATAAGATTGTGGGGCTGGGGGAAGAGCTGTCTAAGACATATAGCGCGTGAAAGTGAAAAAAGATTGATTATGGGAAATCTAGGCTGAAACATCATGAATTTGGAGTCTGTCACAGAATGCCCTCATTACAAGTAAGTGTTTGGTGTTGTATTTGCTAAACCACTGTAGTGATCGTAGGCATTACCTACTGGCTGACCCTGTGTTTTGCATAAAACTTGCTTGACTTGTTCTGAATTTCCTTTCCTGGATAAAAAATGATTTGCCCTTGTTGTTTACTGTTACAAGACAAAAGTAATTCTAATATTAATGCTTGTATCTTCCTCTCAGGGCAAATTCATCAGAATCAACTTTGATGTCAACGGCTACATTGTTGGAGCCAATATTGAGACCTGTATCCTTGCCATATAGCTATTTAAAAGAGATAAATTACAGGCTGTAGAGTGTGGCAATAATATAATCTAGTAATCTCTTCACAACTAACTTTTGTGAGGTTGAGAATGTGGTAGGAGGCATTTAAATTTATGCTAGCAAGATTTCTGCTGTAGTCTCCTGTTTCTTCATAGAGTGTTTTGTAACCTTTGTGGTCATGGCTGAAATCTCTTCTGAATTAATTACTGACTTCTAGTCGTAGGAAGCTGGAGTGGCAATGTAAACTCTGATAAGTTGAATAGCTGTGGGGTTTCATAAGCCGTTCTCCCTTCTGCTCAGGAGAAGTGGAGAGAACGGTGGCCACTGCTTCATAGTTTAAGCCTCTCATCACAGCTGTCCTTCCACTGTGAGAAGCTCAGTGGATCATAATTGTTAAATCAATGTCCCTGTCGATTGGTATGAAGAGAATACCAGGGATTGCTAATTTTCCTCCTGCTGTGGAATGGGAAGCAATTCGTGTGACCTGTCATTTTCTTGACCCTGTAAAGATCTACTGGAGAAATCACGTGCAATTCGTCAAGCCAAAGAAGAGAGAACATTTCACATCTTTTACTACCTGCTCTCTGGGGCAGGGGAGCATCTGAAGAGTAAGTATGATGATTTTTTTTGTAGTAGTAGTAGTAATGGGATTCCCTCATTATAATGACAGAGTGACCCAAAGACTGTAGACCAGGGCCTGTTTCTGTTCCTTTGTAGCTTTTAGACTCAGTCTCTAGCTTTTAGAGGTAGTTATCCTTTCTTCACTTTCTCCCTACACGTATACATCCCTCTGACCTCCCCCTGTACTTCTCAGTTCACAAAAACTTGCTTCTCTGATTGCTTTCTGTATGTGTCTCCTTGCCAGCAGTGACTCTACACCATTCCTGTCTAAATTATTGTTCCCAGTTTATTCTTGCCTTTCATGGTGTAAACCATTCAGTGCAGGAATGATCCTACTGTTAGGAACTCAGCATTTAACTGAATGGAGCAAAGCATTTTGCATCTAAGCAGCTCTAGAAGTCTAGGATTCTAGTGCACCCAGTTCGAAAATCTCAGTCTGAGAGATCCTTACTTAGTCGACACCCATAATGTGTGAGAGCTGTAAACTGATCTGGAGGAAGGACAGGAGAGGCCTTTCCTTATAGTGGTTACTATTTGAAGAGTTATCCAGAGGAAATAAGAGGAAAAAATGTAGAAACACTCTTAATAAGTAAGAAAAACAGGTGTTAAATAATGTGCTGCTAGTAAAGCTGGTCTTAGTACCAGATTCATCCAGCAAGTTACATCTCTATTTGCTCTGAACAGAAAGAAAGAATGAAGGGCCAACTTTTCAAAAATAGTTAAGCATGTATTCTGAATTATAAAGCTTTTCTAGGATCTTAAGCATGTCTGAATCTGGTTCTCAGCCCTTGGCTGGAAAAAAGAGGGCATGACACAAGTGATCTTGTCCCTGATCTATCATAGAGGAGAAGATGACTCAGGTCAATACTGTCAGGATGTATTGAGGAGTGATATGTAATGGTATTACCTTACAGTGTAAAAGTGAATTTCGGGTACCTCTAGCTGACTTTCCAAGAGATGCTGATTCACTTTGACTTGCAACATACACAGTTCAGAAATTTGCTCTAAGCAATAGCTTGTTGTCCGTAACAAAGGTCATAACTTTGCTTTTTCAATTCTTCCCTAAGCTGATCTGCTGCTGGAGCCTTACAACAAATATCGTTTCCTTTCCAATGGGCATGTTACAATCCCCGGTCAGCAAGACAAAGACATGTTCCTGGAGACCATGGAAGCAATGAAGATCATGGGCATCCCAGATGAGGAGCAGATGGGTATGAATCCTCTGAAGAGCTTGAAAAAGCAAGGAGTAGAAAGAGGGAATAGACCTATCTGAAGTGCAGTTGAGCTCTAGACCCAAAAAAGTCCCACACAGTGAAAAGAGTGCAAATAGTAAATTTAGTAATTTTGGAGCAATCAGTCTCAGTATTTACCAGCATAATTTCAGCTATTAAATTTAACCTTAGAAGTTCAACAACCAATGAAAACATGCCTCTGTTTGCTAATTTTGTTTCCAGCTTAAGGGCTCTCTATGCAACTTATCAATAACACCTCCAAGATGCAAGTATTCTCTCTGAAACTGCTTTATGTAGATGAAGACACATATACCCAAGCCTAATTGAAGAACTGGCAACTTAATTTATTGTCAAGATGTCCTACTATGCTGAATTGAGTTGTGTTTTTATGTGTGCTCTAGGGCATATCTTTACTGTCAGATAGTTCAGCTGTTGGTTCCAACCATTTCAGCAAAGATAGCTGGAGTATTTTGCACTTGCTGTTCAAGGTGGGAAGTGCATTAAGTTTTCCTTTAGGCTTACAAGAATAATACCTTTAGTAGATTTCATAACATGCCACTAGGAACATCTGTACAGATTTTGTTCAGTCTGCTGTGTATAGGGTTTTTTTTTTTCTTTTTAGTCTATAGCATAAGGTCTTTTTGGGAATGACTCTTCACTCAAGGCAGTTAGAAAGTACTTTGTAGGGAGCCTTGATATTTTGTATACATATGGAATTGAGAATTTATGCTCTAGTATTAAAAACTTTATTGCAGTCTTAGCATCTGATACTGCTTTTGTGAGGTTCACCATTAGAAATATTTGAATACATCATTAGCAGTGGGCAGTTAATTTCCTTGTGTCATTACCAGAAGTTATAGTGTAGGCACTTCAGTTCATGGCCTACTGTAATGACCACAGACCTTGATCAGAAAACTGAAAGTGATCTGGAGTTAAAGGAACAAAATCTACTGCTCTTGAATACTTTGTGCTCTAATTAACTAGCTCTTCCTTGTGTTCAAAAGAACCTTAAGAAAGTAGTGATTTTTGACCTTCTAGCTCACACACAAGAAAGGTTTTTATCAAAATGTGTGGATGTTATAAGATGGGATGTGACCCTGGGACTGTCTCCTGCTCTTCTGCAGTGGGGATGAGAATGACATGAATCCCCAGGCTCCTTAATCTCTTGTATGATGAGGGGCACTGAGCAAGTCCTATATGCTAAACAGTGGTCTCACAGAGTTTTGGGGATGTTGAGAAGGACCTGAATTTCAGGACAGTCCCCACACATCCAGTCATTGTCCCATTCTCGTTTGAAGTCTGCAATCATTAAGTGTAACGTGTCAGCATATACTACTCTTATCGTGCCTGACAGGGTTTGAGCTTTTCGTGGTGTCTGATGCTGAGCATCTTCTCTTCTAAAAGGTTTGCTGAAGGTTATCTCGGGTGTACTTCAACTGGGCAACATCGTCTTCAAGAAAGAGCGCAATACAGACCAAGCCTCCATGCCAGACAACACAGGTAACCAGCCTCTTCCCCACCGCATTCCACCCCAAAGGCAAACTCGCAGAAATCTCAGGGGGAAAAAAGCCTGTCAGAAATTCTTGTAGGTAGAAGAATGTGTTACAATACATAGGGAGTGTTGGAGTCATTTGTGTTATGTGTGTGTGCATGTATTTTTTTAAGATAATTTTTTTGAGGGGGTTGGAAGTGCTCCTTCATATGGATGCATATATGTTCATTGTTTTGCCAGTGTGTGTTTGCAGCCACCCATGGGTAGGAATGTGGCACTGCTCTTGTGACAAAACTAGGCAGGAAATACGTGTCGTGACCAAATTAAAAGGACTGTTCAACTGGAGCATGTGTGTATTTTAACCAGAGTAGGAATAATGGCTCCTACAAGCCTGTATTATCAGACTTGCTTCAAGAAATAAAGGAAATATTCTTCATTAACTTTGTATGTGGACTTAAAACTTAAGAGTAAGATAAATTTTTAGTGGGTATAAACCATACATATATATTTTAATTGCACTTGTCATTGTTAAATGGGTAAATATTATCATATTTTTTATGATGGAAGGCTATCTTTTGGAAGAGTTGTCTCTTAGTTTCGTTATAGATGTACTGAAGAAATATGATAAGAGGTTGCTGATTTTTAGGCAAGTGTGATTATAATTTTAGCTATCATTATCTTGGAAATAATGCTTTAAATGATATTTTAGAGGGGAGAATAAGCAGGCTGATTTTGGACTTTTCATCTGAAATAGAGTTGCCTCAAAGGCTAATCAGCAGATGAAGACAGAACAGTTGGCTTGAATAAGAAGTCAGTTATTTAACAGTATTTTTAAACTGATGGCAGACTGCTGTTAACTTCTTGAGGCTTCCATATTGTGATTTCATGGTAGAAGATTGCATCAAATTTATTGCTGTGGCTACTAAGAAGCTCAATAACCTTTAGTATGGATTGCAGGTGTTATTAGTTTAGGGGGGTTTATTTTGTTTCATCTTACCTGCTCTTGATTTGATGTTCTTTAGACATAACTAGGAATGCAGTTGCGGGAATTTCTCCTGCTTTCTGTGAAGAAAAACAAAGGAACACTAATCTTGTGGTTGTATCCTCTTTTCTTCCCTAGCTGCTCAGAAAGTGTCTCATCTTTTGGGTATCAATGTGACAGATTTCACTAGAGGTATCCTGACCCCTCGCATCAAGGTTGGACGAGATTATGTCCAGAAAGCTCAGACCAAAGAACAGGTGTGTATTCTGTAAAAGTGAATGCGTGCTTAGCTTTGTGGCAGAAAGATTAAAACTTGACAGGTATGTTAAAGGTTTCTATAGCCTTTGTAGCCGTGGTTTTTTTTTTGCTGCAGTATATGGAACCATACTTCAATAGTATACAATGGAAATTACTTCTAGTATTTGCTTGCTTGCTTGATCTGTATGGAGATAGAAATTACCCTTTCCCTGCAGCACTTCTGCTCATCTGAGGAAAACAAGAATGTGACTCATTTAATTTTGGTGACCGCCTTTCTCTAGGGAGAAAGTTTCTTTAGTGTTCGATGCAAGAATGATATTTCCAAGTTGCTGTAAATCAGGAAGCAGGTTTTGAGTAGGTCAGCTGCTGGGGTAAAAGAATTTGCCACTTGGCCTAGAAACTGGTTGTATGTTTCTTAATATTCTTAAAGTGGGCAGTGTTGAGTGTGCTTTAAATGAAACCTAACCCAGGAAGTGGTTGTCTTCTGTGTGAGACAAAGCTCCCATATTTACTGTCTGAACGGGACTACTTTCTATGTGGCATCTTCACAAACACATGTTTATTCTCTGGGTTCATAAACATGCCCCCATAATGTGGAAGGGAGTGGAAAGAAAACACCAGATTATACTATCTAGAGGTAGTCACAGTCTACATTTCCATTTTGATACTCATTTCCTTACCATCTAGTATTTCTGTACCAATCATGAGTAGTGGCAATAGGGAAAATAAGTCAGACTTAACACATCCTGAATTACAAAAGAAAAAAAAAATGCAATTCTTTTCTTCGAACCCCTCAAAAATGCTGTAAAGCTGTAGCCTTTGGAGGGACTGGACATAATTTAATTTCTTGAATACCAGTCATTGGCTTCTTCAAAAAGCAAGGTAGTGAAATTTGTCACTGAGACGTTAATTTGATGAGACAAATTCTTTGCTTCTGTTTATGGAATATTGCTGAGCTATCTGCTTTTCATTGTGAATAATCTTCAAAATGAGCCTTGTTTAGTGCTGTAGAGAGGAGGCTATAGTGGTGCTGTTGGCACCAAAGCAGTGTGCTCTGGGCTCTAAAGCACCTCCTGGTTTTTTTTGGTTTTTTTTTCCCTTCTCACTTTTTCTAGGCTGACTTTGCCATTGAGGCTCTGGCTAAAGCCACTTACGAGCGTATGTTCCGGTGGCTGGTTATGCGTATCAACAAGGCCTTGGATAAGACCAAGCGACAGGGTGCGTCGTTCATTGGAATCCTGGACATTGCAGGCTTTGAGATTTTTGAGGTAAGGTGGTGTCTGGTTCTTGTTGTCTGCACAGTTTACTATGAAGCAAAGACCACAGAATGAAATTGCTTAAAATCTGGAAAGAGTAGAATAAGTTTGCAAAATATGTGTGTATTCACTTCTGAATTTGAGATCTCTATTGATATGAATTGATAGGTAAGTTATTAAATAATATGTCAAGGAGCTTTGTTCTCTAGCATTCTATGTATTTTTCTTTCATTGCTCTATGCTCTGGTGCTTACAATGCTTTTGATATGTGCATCAAAAATATTTTAACTTTATACTTCTGTCTGTTCTTGATTCACGACACTAGAGAGTCTAAGTGTTTGCTACTCTATGGAAAAAAACAGTCTTCAAATACCACGCAGAGTTGCGGGTCACAATTGGACGTAATATTTCATGTCTGATTAGTCTACCTCAAAGCATTCAAAGTATGATTCTCTATAACCTTTTTTTGCAAAAAGTGTTTCTAACCATTTTTTAATCTTACTGCTGGTGGATTTTGGAAAAGACAAGGGGTAGATCAAATCAGACTCAAAACACGTTCCAACCTGTGTATGCTCCTTTCTACCAACTGCTTTTGAAGATACAGGATCAGTAAGGATTGTAATTTAACAAATGGCTAAACTGATTTAAGAGCTCCTTGATTCAGAAAAGATCTTGCTCCTTTTCCTCTCTGTCATTTCTGGCCACACCACTGTAAGCTCTTAATGCCATTCAACTCACTCAAGTCCTAAAAAACATTTTTCTTTGAATAAATTCTAATTTAGTCAGTCTATAGAGGGGAGTTTGAGCATGGAAAAAATGGAGCAAGAGAAACATAGGAGTTAAAGAGCTTAGGGAAAGACAGAGGTGAAAAAAAGGGAAGTGGGAGCTCCCTCTATAGACAGCAGTGAATTGTATGAGCAGATTGTTGCCTCCTGAAACTACAGTTTGGAAATGTGACTTACTGTTATACTTGGTCTGGAGTAACCAGAGGCTGCCCTTAGAAAAGAACTATCCTGTCATCTCCATCCATCCCAGCCAGTCAACTCCGATCACCTGAGTTGTGCAGCTAAAGCTGAGTTGGAACCATTCATACATCAAATTGAAAACTATTCTGTAGCAAAATTCACTATGTTTCTCTCTGATCAGTTTGTTGATCTAACTCTACCTTTGATTCCATGGTTGCTGCATCTCATGAAAAGGAAGAGATAGGAAATATGGAGTTAAGAATGACAGAGACATGGAGGAAATGAGAACAGGACCGTTTCCTGCAGTACTCACGTTATATTTAGTGTAGTCTAGCATGAAGATGCATCCTTGGTTGTTAGTCTTGTCCCTGGAGTTTGGAGAAATCTGGAGGTTTTAAACAGACCACTTCCTTGACTTCCTTTCCCCTATGGGGGAGGAATGTAGGAGAATTAAAATAGTGCTTAGAAATCTGTCTGTAGGTACCTCTTAGTTTGGAGTTTGGGAGAAAAACAGGGACTTTTCTGATCCCAGGTTAAGTAGCTGCAATAATTCTTCTGTTGTTTATGACTAAACATTATTTTGTAAAGTCTGAGGAAAAGTCTGGGTATGAACTCCCATAGGAGCTGTAGCAGTGCCGTAGTTACATGTGATGGGAAAAGCAGTTCATAAGCAAAAGGGCATATGTGCACAGTGCTGTTTACCTCAGGGATTACACAGAACACTCAGAATTCCTCAGCTACAGATGTGATGTTTAGTGCTAATGGAATAGAATGTGTATCTTCAAAACAACTATTGAAGTACCCTCTGTCTTTTTCTTCATTAGCTGAACTCCTTTGAGCAGTTGTGTATTAATTACACAAATGAAAAGTTGCAGCAGCTCTTTAACCACACCATGTTCATTCTGGAGCAAGAGGAGTACCAAAGGGAGGGCATAGAATGGAATTTCATTGACTTTGGCCTGGATCTTCAGCCCTGCATTGATCTCATAGAAAAGCCGGTAAGAAGCTGTCTTCTCCTACACTCAGGTAGCAAAAAATGGCTGCGTTTATTTTACCATCAAGCTTGTGAAGTAGATTACAAAAGCTTGAAAGTGAAGCGGTTTGCTTAGAAATGAGCAGTTTCTTCCTTGGCTAAAACTATACAGGACCAATGAATTTGTTAGTATCCTTCTTGTAGCACATATCGTAGGAACGTAGATCACCTAATTGACCGTTTGGTCTTGTCCCAAAGTTGTCTTGCTTTGTTTAGATCTGCGTGGTGCTAGGTACAGAACTGGTGCTAAGTGCGTATCTGTGGTGTAGCATAAGCGGGGAAAATTATCTTAGTTGCCTGCAAGTGCTGTGAGAAACCGTAAACTTCAGTGCTTTACTTTTTACTCTAGGGAAGCTTGGAAATCCATGTTTCATAGTAGTTGTCCAAATAGTAAGGACTAATATGAGACATTTTCTGCTATGATCTCTGTATTTATACAGACACTTCTGTATATCTGAAAAACAGAGTGATAGTATTCCTTTTATTTTTGTTTTGTTTGCTTTTATTCTAAGACATGCTAGAAAAATATATGCTGTTATGAAAGAGATCTTCCTTATAGGAGGATGTTCAGTATTATGTTTTTGTTCAGAATCCAGATGTAGACCGTGGAGGCCTATTTGCATTTTCTATTAGAACAAAAGTAGCTAAACTGATATGATAGGGGGTAAGATTGGCAGGGGATCAGATTCTAGCTGTCTAAAGCTATTACTCGTGTATTAATGCTGTTTTGATGTTTCCCTGCTTCAAGGCTGGACCTCCTGGTATACTGGCGCTGCTGGATGAAGAGTGCTGGTTCCCAAAAGCAACAGACAAAAGCTTTGTGGAAAAGGTTGTACAGGAGCAAGGCACCCACCCCAAATTCCAGAAACCAAAGCAACTGAAAGACAAAGCTGATTTCTGTATCATACATTATGCTGGCAAGGTAAAAGATTACTGGTTACAACGTGAACATTCCTAACATCTGGTTTGTTTTTGATACATAACTATTGTTTCTTAAAAAAAGTTTAATTCTCAGTATGACTGATTACCCATGGGTTATATATATAGATGTGTGAAGTTGTTACCACTTTAAATTTGTTCTCTGTGACTTGGTGTAAATTGGAGATACTTTTCTGAAAGCTTGCATAAAGAACTCATCACCGAAAGTGATGGAGCAGTGGGTTTTTTTTTTTTTTTTGTCGTACTCTGAATGGTAGATGCTGATACTACATATCCATTCCTTTTACTGACAGAATAGTCTATGCAACTGTTTGCTAGGATTTGCATCTATTTGGATCTATGCTTGCATAGATGTTTTTGAAAGGCAAATCCAAGAATGATTTGATAATCTGATGTTGCTTGTGAAAACCTCAGTGTTTCATTTTTTAGCTATGCAGGATCGTGTTGCATCCTGTGCTGCAGAAAATCCTCCCTTCCTGGTTACTTGACATGTTTATTTTCTCTAGGTGGATTATAAAGCAGATGAGTGGCTGATGAAGAATATGGATCCACTGAATGACAATATTGCTACTCTTCTGCACCAGTCATCGGATAAGTTTGTGTCTGAACTGTGGAAAGATGGTATGTTATTAATCCTTTCTCTTCTTTTTGTTTTACATGGAAGAATTTTATTTGATCATCAAATAGTCTGTAAAAAGTGCTACATTATTATTATTTGTAGACTAAACCACCAAGATGAGCCTAGTCTGGATCTTTCTTTGCTTAGAAAATACATGACATTGTATTAAAAATCTACTGAAACTCAGGAGAAGGGTTCCCTGTGCATCAACTTTGTTTAACTTGTCGGTCATATAGCAGTTGTTTCTCCAAACCAAGAGCACCAGGCTAAAACGTGAATGTACCATTACATCCCAGCAGCTTATAGCTGCAGCGCTCAAACACAAGATCTGAGGTTGAACCTAGACGTTTAGTCCTGCAACTAGTGTGTTCTTGCTGCAGTGTCATTTGGTATTTTTCTCTTTCTTCTCTGGGTTAATCTGCTTTTGAGTCTTACTGTTGCTGTCACTTTCTGTCTTGGGTTTTCTTTGACGTCTCTGTCTGTTGCAGAGATGCAGAACGTTCAGAGAGCCTATTTCTATCAACACTTTCCTATTCTTCATCTAGAACCAGGTGACTGAGAAACCCAGCTGTCGTGTCACGTGTGTAATGCCTCCTAGAACCATGCAAGACATGCTTCCGTTAACTTCTCTCTGTCCCTTTGCTATACCTGCTTGTCTTTCTTGTTCATTTCCTTTGCTTTGTGCTAGTAGTTCCTCATGGACTTAAAGACAAAAGCCAAATTCTCACCTTGCAAGCGGAAATGTGAAAAATGCAGATACATTCAGGTGCTAATGATACTCTTGCAAGAGTTGCATAAGAACAACTAGAAGCAAATCCATGTCAACCATTTGAACATAGAGCAAGCAAGGCTCTATGTTTCATTGCAAACTTCGGAAAGAAGATTCCTGAGACTACATTTAAATTGAAGTTAAGTTCAATACTGATTCTATTTATGAGGCTTGACTTTAAAATGATCAGCAGCTGATCATTTTAAAAAAAAGTTAATCTGGCAGAGTAACTTCTACAGCGTGAAAAATGAGTATTGACTTCTTGTGCCTAAAAAGGCATTTGCTGTATGAGGTTGGCAAAATCCTTTTGGACTTTACACGTCAACTGGAGCACAGCTGACGAGTTCTCACGTACTGTTCTTAGCTGAATCTTCTGTTGCAAGCAGCTGTCTTTTTTGGCTGTCTTGATGCAGACCACAGGGCTCAAGATTTTAAGAGGATTGTTCCATCTAAAACCTGGGACATTCTTCTATGGATTTCCCTGTGATGCCATCTAGTAACAGAACCTTCTTTTCTTTCTGTTGAGACAACCTTGACCCTAATCTAGTAGTTGCTGTGGCAGTGTGCAGTTGTAAAGTAATATTCAGTATAAGTCTGTCTATTTCTTACTGTTTCTTCTTTTGTAGGGGCTTCTTCTCTTGATAGAATTTATTTTCAATCAGAAGCCAGTTACTGTTTTAAGTGAAGATAGGGAGCCTGAGAGAGAGCAACCAGTAAAGATTAAAGGGAACTAGTAGCTTGAAGTCTTTAAGGAAAATTGTATTCAGGAGTGTGGGAATGTATACAGATTTGGCTTTTTCTTGGTTGAATAGCTGAGTTTTTGTCTCAGTGTTGTAAAACAATGAGTAAGAAAAGAATATTTTAGTTTATTCTTGCCTCTGCTACTTTCAGATCTAGTTGTCTTTTACTGGGGGGAATGCATATGTGGAGTCCACTAGTAAAGACAATAGCTTGTAAGTGCTGGGATGGCACTGTGGCATAATGTAGAGAACTGTTGGGACAGAGTTTTCAGACTTTCTTTCATTGGCAGTGTTAATGGAACTGTCTAGTCTCAAAGTCATAGAGTGCTTGTACTCCAAAAGTAGGTCAAACAGTGGTATCTTGAAGTTTGGTGTCTGTCACGACTTCATACCGTGTTTGCTCAGTTTACATGTAGATATGACTTTCCTGATTGCCAGTCAAGGCAGTTCTTCCTGTATGGAATGCAAGAGTCAAACTGGGCTTTTTTTCCTAAATGTTTAAACCCTGTCTAAATTAGAGTTAACTAAGAGTTGACTCTTCTGGGCTAGCAGCCAGAACTCTTGGTTTGTCCTTTTTTCATTGCAACCCAAGAAAGCATCTGAAACTTATTATGCCACTTCTAGACTGCTCTTCCAGAGTTGCCCTCCAGAGCATCACTAGAGTATGTTTTGGAGTAAGTTTGACTCCGTCACTCAAACTTCCTGTAGTGAGCTGTTGCTTTTTTTATTTTTTTTCTTCCTTCCTGCTCCTATCCCTGCACAAATACTATACAGGAGTCGACATCTGTGTAGAGATGAAGCAAAAAGGATGCTGCAGCGCCTCTCATTTATCCTGTTCTACCCAGATGTTCTTTGTACATTCCAACGTATCCATTGGTTGTGGCAGAATTTTAATGTTCTTTCTTGTGCTCTCTCTAGTTGATCGTATTGTTGGGCTGGATCAAGTGGCTGGCATGTCAGATACAGCCTTGCCAGGGGCCTTTAAAACCAGGAAGGGTATGTTCCGAACAGTGGGACAGCTTTACAAGGAACAGCTGGCTAAACTGATGGCTACCTTAAGGAACACCAACCCCAACTTTGTCCGTTGCATCATCCCCAACCATGAGAAAAAGGTAAAGGCAACAATATCTCGGCATATGCAGTCTTAAATGGGCTTCCTGGAGGGTAATACTGGGTTTCTATCCCTTGTCAGGTTTTGCAAGGGGTCTGATAGAGGTCCTGTTTTCTCAGTATGTTTTTAAGGTCTTCCTAAATAAGTGCATACTTGCTGGAGTTTTTGAGAGTGATCTTTGCAGTTCTTGTAAAGATGTTATAAGAACCTTCATTCTCACTGAGGCCTGTAGCGGGTAGTATCCCTCAGCCATCAATATTGGGTCCAATACTGTTCAATTTGTTCTTCACTGACCTGGGTGACAGGACAGAGTGCACCATCAACAGGTTTGCTGATGATACAAAACTAGGAGGAGTAGCTGATGCACCAGAGGGCTGTGCTGCCATTCAGAGGGACTTGGACAGGCTGAAGAGGTGGGTGGAGAGGAACCTCATGAAGGTTAACAAAGGCAAGGGCAGGGTACTGCACCTGTGGAAGAATAACCCCATGCACCAGTACAGGCTGAGGCTTGCCTTATGGACAGCCTCTTTTCACAGCAGGATCTGGGTGTCCTGGTGGACAAGAAATCAAACATAAGCCAGCAGTGTGTGCCCTTGTGACCTAGAAGACCAATGCTAACCTGGGGTACACTGTGAGGAGTGGTGCTAGCAGGTCGAGGGAAGTGAGCCTCCCCTCCTGCTCAGCACTGGTGAGGCCACATCTGGAGTACTGTGTCCAGCTCTGGGGTCCCCACTACAAGAGGGACATGGAACTGCTGGGGAGATGATGAGGGACATCTGTCCTGTGAGGAGAGTCTGAGACCGCCAGACCTGTTTAGCCTAAATAAGAGAAGACTGAAAACTGATCTTATCAATGTGTATAAATACTTTGAGGGAGGTGGACAGACTTTATTTAGTGTTGGCCAGCAGCAGGACAAGAGGCAGTGGCCTCGAACTAAAGCACCTGAGTTTGAGGAAAAACTTCTTCACACTGAGGGTGGCAGAGCACTGAAACTGGTTGCCCATAGAGGTTGTGGAGTCTCCTTCTCTGGAGATCTTCACAACTTGGCTTGACATGATCCTGGGCAACATGCTCTAGGTGACTGTTCTTGTGCAGGGGAGTTTGACCAGATGATCTCCAAAGGTCTTTTCCGATCTTAATCATTCTGTAATTCTATGAAAAAGTAGAGACCTTGCTGCTTTGAAAACAAATACATGAATAAATAAATGTGGCGATATAGGGGTAAACCGTTAATGTAAAAGCTTTGTATGTTATGTATGAAAATTAAAAATCTGCTTTTCTTCACTAGGCTGGCAAATTGGACCCCCATTTGGTCCTTGATCAACTTCGCTGTAATGGGGTGCTGGAAGGAATCCGTATCTGTCGTCAGGGTTTCCCCAACAGAGTCGTCTTCCAGGAATTCAGACAAAGGTATAGCCTTGAAAAGAAGCTAAAGTAGTCTTTAACCTGGCAAAATTCAGACATAGGTTCAGTAACTGAAATATTTTATTAAAACTTAATTGCCACTGTTTTAAAAGTCAATGATATAGAACATTGATCTCTTCCTAATGCCTAGCTCAAAGTCTCCAAGAGCATCTGTGATTTCTTCTCTGGTGGACATCTACTTAAGATGAGGGGTGGAGGACATCATCTAAGACTTCTTACTCTGCTGTCTAGAGGCAACTTTTTTCATTCGCTCAACAATGCCAGAAACTCATAATGCCATATAAATTAATTACTGAAAAATTCCAGAGATCCCTGTCTAACTAATCTAATGATTATTTCTCTTCAGATATGAAATCTTAACTCCAAATGCAATTCCCAAAGGATTTATGGATGGAAAGCAGGCTTGTGTGCTGATGGTAAGACATCCCATGTGCTCTTTTTGAAAAAGTTTTATGGAAATGCTGGGGAAATCCAAGTCATGCATTCCATACACATTTTAAATATATCTCATACTCGTAGACTGAAACTCCAAAGTTCAGTGTTTTGTCAGGGAGAAGGAGGATGCAAAAAGCTGTGTTATGGCTTCACAGTTGTAGGCATTTGGCTAGTATGAGGTTCAATAATACTAGACAAAGAGGGTCTTTCATTTTCCACAGATGTATACACTTTGAAATGCTAGCAGTATGAATAGAATCAAAATGTTTAGAGGCATGAACATTGTCGGTGGTGCATGCTTGAAATATGGGTTTCAAGGCAAGCCCTTGGGAATGGCCTGCTGATGACAAGCCCTTTCAGTGAAGGCTCCAGTTAGTTTCTGCAGAATTGCCTCCTTTGAAGGGAAAGCTTTTGCTTTATGACTAGGAGAAGCTGAATTGAAATTGACTCTAAGGGGTTCTTTCTTATGCTGTCCTGAAGAAGTATACCTTTTTCGTCTTAGCTAGTAGTAAGTATTGACTGCAAATCCTTCAAAGGAAGGAAAAACTGGCTGGGGTACTTTTTCTGTCAAAGAAAGCAAAAATTAGATTGGATCAACAGATGCTTTTCCCTTTAGGAAAGGAAAAAGATGGCTGTGATGGTTGAGACCAGATGCGTGTTTCTCAGAGTAGCCCTGTAGTTCTGAGTACTTGACACGATGCTGCATTAAACACTTTCTGTCATATTTTCTGTCCTCTGCTGACTCCATCTCCTGCTGTGCTTGAGTGAACTCCAGCTGCTCTAATTGGGACTGGATCCTTTTGGGACCTCAGGGTTATTTTTTAGCCATGAGAGACAGATAAATTTTGTGATGCTTCACATGAAGCAGTCTTTGTATGACTTATATTCTTCTCTTTCTCTCGTTTTAGATCAAAGCACTGGAGCTGGATTCCAACCTTTATCGAATTGGACAGAGCAAAGTATTTTTCAGAGCTGGAGTCCTTGCTCATCTTGAAGAAGAGAGAGACCTGAAGATCACAGATGTCATTATTGGCTTCCAAGCATGCTGCAGAGGCTACCTGGCCAGAAAGTAAGGACCATATTCTATAATGTACAGTATACACATGCATACTCCTCTCATTGAGATACATTTTTTTAAAAAAAGAAAGATGTCTAGCAGTGATTTTTTATTTTTAATATTATTTCAGAAAGGCCATGATTCATTCTTTGTATGTAACAACCAATAGCTGTTTTAGAGTTTTCTGATACCTGCAATGCTTGTCTTCGTGCACCTACAGAAAAACTGTGTACTGCTACCCTGTGCGTTACCAGGGCCAGGCAATCTATTCCTCTGTGTAGGAACTCTGTAGTAATTTTTTTTTGCATGAAAGAGCTGCAAACAGCAGAGATAACGAACCTTACCTGAATGAACAGTGAAAGACTTAAGAGGCTAAAGGACATTCACTGAAAGTTTTGCTCAGATTTTTAGGAGGTGACTTTCTAAAAATAGAATTCACAAACATCTAAGAAAGTGCTTGATGGAGAGAATTGTGTGCAAATGTGGTTTTCTTTGTTGTCTGACCTGCACTTCATTACAGAGCCTTTGCCAAGCGCCAGCAGCAATTGACAGCCATGAAAGTGCTTCAGAGAAACTGTGCTGCCTATTTAAAACTGAGGAACTGGCAGTGGTGGAGGTTGTTCACCAAGGTATTGTTTTCCCTTTGCAATTTGGGCGATGTATCTATGGTTGCATTTTCAGCGTCTTATTCTGAAACAGAGTAAAGAACACTTTCTTCGGAACAGAGCGAGCTTGCAACTACACGTTTGATTCATCTAGGTGGAGAATATCATAAGCTGAGATAATATTTTATAGCTATGCTGTGTGCCTGTATAATCCAAGTGCAAGACTATGTGCAATCCATGCTGTGAAAAAGCATTGTTTAGTACCTTAAGCGTGGCAAAAATGGCTTGATTTGGTGGTGACGCTTTGAAAAGCCACTTGCTAGGCTTTTCAAAGAGTCAGTTTTGTAAGACAGAGATTGTTTACATGAAAGAGAGTTATCTTTTCCTCTAAATCTGTAAGAGCGAAAGGAAAGCACTAAAGTCTGATTTTACTGTTAGACTTTTACATCTTTTACCTTTATAAAGATAGTGAACACATCAGTCATTTAAATTTCTTACTTTTAAGTTGTAGCACTGAGACTTAATCTAGATCATATATGCATATTTTTAATATATGGGAGCAGAGTGTGCTGGTGTTTGGGTTTCGTTTACTTTGACCTCCTGTGAACTGCCCCAGGGTACAACTTTTTTACTCTCTTGCTGTTCCTATTTGGTGTCTGTTCCTCAAGGCTTCAGAAATTTGCCCATCTTTTTCCTGATGAATCCCAGCCAGAAATAAAGGATGGGCAGGCAGACAGTGTTACTGACAGAGGAGATTATATCAAGCCCTCCATGATTCTGCTAGTGTGCACACTGACTGGCCATTCATTTAGATGTGGTGCTATTCAAGTATTTTATCAGATGCTCATCAAGTGCAAGAGTTTCTCTGTTGTTTTTCCTTTTCTTACACTTGTCCAATTGTTTTGGTTTCTTTTGCAGGTAAAACCTCTTTTGCAAGTAAGCAGGCAGGAAGAGGAGATGATGGCCAAGGAAGAAGAACTGATGAAGGTCAAGGAGAAGCAGCTAGCTGCAGAAAACAGACTGACTGAGATGGAGACATTCCAGGCTCAGGTGAATTGGCAGAACTCATGCTTAATATTACCTTTCTTCAGCTAGTCAACTGCTTGAAGGCTCTTCCTTTCTGTTAAGTGATAGGTTACACCATCAACAAGCAGGAATCCTGTAACTTAGCTGCTACCTTGTTCTGTTTCCTCTGCCCTTCTCTCCAGCTTGGTTCTGCTGATAGGTCATTTTGTGCAGTGAGCAGCTATGGCACTGCTGTATCCATTATGTGAAGAGAAGTCCCCTTTGGCTCTGTAACACTGAGAGCTGCTGAATTCATCCAGTTGTGAATGGCATCCATTTGGTTTGAAAGACGGAAGCTGGGGGAAGGATTGTTTTTCTCCAGGGCTGATATCTATGTTATGTTCATGGGGGAAAAAAATATAATCTCTGTATTTCAAACAGGATGATTTTTAGAAATGTTCTAAGGCAATGTAGTCTTAGGTGGTTGTGATGCATGATTTATAGAGAGAAAGAGACACTTAAATACATACTGATATTTAGCTTTTGATTAGCAATAGGAGGCTGCTGCCATGGTTAACATTATAACTGCAGATCATAGGAGCAAGTTAACTCCAGTTACCACAAAAAATGTTTTGATGGTTTGGTGGTTATGGCAAATTCTGGGTTTGTGTCTAATACAGCTAATGGCAGAGAAGATGCAGCTGCAGGAACAATTGCAAGCAGAAACTGAACTGTGTGCTGAAGCTGAGGAGATAAGAGCTCGCCTTACAGCCAAAAAACAAGAACTAGAGGAGATCTGTCATGATCTTGAGGCCAGAGTGGAGGAGGAGGAGGAACGGTGTCAGCATCTGCAAGCTGAAAAGAAGAAAATGCAGCAGAACATTCAGGTACTGCTTTAGGATTGATCACTAAAGATGCTGCTAAGGGATAGAGAGCGATCCTTCTATCTGAGCTGAGAGGGAAACGGTAGAGAATGAAAAAGTAGCATAGAAATTCTGCCTGTGAAATAGCAATAGAACACAGTAATACTGACGGTGAGCCAGAGGTGCTCAAAGGGGCCTCTTGAATAGGCTGTTTCATTCTCAAAGATGAAAGTTATGGCTGCATGTCAAATAATTGGACATGGCCTTGCTTAAATGAGGTGTTTTTGGAATGGTAGGAATGCTTGCAAAATACTTTTGCTTATTCTTCTAGAAAACTTTATTTTAAGAACTCCGTGCGATGCATTGTCATGGAACAAAAAGTTGCTTCTATAAAGTGATAATATTCCTTTGAAGAAAGAGTAGAGATGTACTCCAAGTTCTAGTATTGGTACTGGGCTGTTACACTGCTCGATGAGCAGCACTGACAAATGTTTTTTATGTGCATGTTATGAAGGAACTAGAGGAGCAGCTTGAAGAAGAGGAAAGTGCAAGACAGAAGTTGCAGCTAGAAAAAGTTACCACAGAGGCCAAACTGAAGAAATTGGAAGAAGATGTGATAGTTTTGGAAGATCAGAATCTCAAATTGGCCAAGGTAAGACTCACATAGCTCCCCATGCTGTCTAAAGATGTTCGGAGTGTTCTCCTGGAGCCGCTTGCCAAAGGCTGGAGTTTCCCATGTTATGGGGAACTTAAGAATTAATCAAATGAGCAACTCTGACATGAATTTAGTCGTGGAATTAACTGCCAGCCTATATTGTTTGCGAATCAGTATTGTGTGATATTTATATAGCCTTGACTAAATAACAATCCTTCAGCAAACCTTTCTTGTTGCATTGTTACACCAAAAAGGCTCCAGTTACTTCATGAACAGAATTTCCTTTCAGTTTTAAAGTACTATCAAATACGAATCTTTGAAGTAACCAGTTATTCAAATGCAGAATGGAGTCTTGGAAATATTTCTTTCCTTCCGTATTTCTCTGTAGCAAAAGTTAGGCACGCATGATATTTATGTCTTTTAGCATGATCATCTCTGTTAAATCTCCTATAATCCTAGCAACTGCTTTGGTACACTGTCTTCTCACTTCTTCAGGAAAAGAAACTCTTGGAAGACAGAATGTCTGAATTTACAACCAATCTAACAGAAGAAGAGGAGAAATCAAAGAGTTTAGCCAAGCTCAAGAACAAGCATGAAGCCATGATCACAGATCTGGAAGGTATAAAGGATCCTGCAAGGGACACATTTGCACAGTGTTAGATGGCTTCCTCTTAAAATTTCTTGAATATCAATTCTATTTCCAGAGCTTTAGGCTTGCTCTTGTGGCTAAGGGGTTAAAAACTGGTGATGTAGTTATTGATTGGTTTGATAGAGTTGTTCAGTGTGTGGTTGAAGGTTATGTGCCTTGTCAGCTGAGCCCTTGGTCTAAATAAAAATCCTATCCAAAGCAGCAGGCCGATGGAGGCGGGAGGCTGGTTCTCTTTCTCTTCCTGCTTTGGAAGTATCTTCACCTTTCTACTTCCAGTGGCATCAATCTGCCAGGGTTAGTTCAGTTTCTGATTTTCTGTTTGCAGAAGTTCTTCGTAACTCAAACTGTAGGCATTTCATCCTGAGAGTGGCCTGGGTAGCACAGCAGGAGTCAGCTTGTTCCCTTTCAGTAAGGGGAGGGAGGACTTGTGTTCAGTATCATTTAATGTGCCTCTGTGGTGTAGGTTAGGAGGGACTGGGATTGTGCTGGTTGCATATTCTCTTACAGTGAAGAGAGCTGACAGACAGATGAAGGAGACAGGCATTGCCCACATCTAGTTTGAGACAAAACATAGGTTCAGATGAATGTATAAATCTTGACACAATAAAATACAGCACTTGAACTGCTGTTTGGACACTTGTTACTTGTAAGATTCTAGTGCTTAGATTGCTTTGTTTCCCTGCTACAAAGTCTTGTGCAATGTTCTTTGAATATGTTCATCCTTGCTAAATGCTGTGTCCTTATCTCTTTCAGAACGTCTGCGACGTGAAGAGAAGCAAAGGCAAGAATTGGAAAAGACTCGCAGAAAGCTTGAGGGAGACTCCAGTGATCTACATGACCAGATTGCTGAGCTGCAGGCTCAGATTGCAGAACTCAAAATGCAACTGGCCAAGAAGGAAGAGGAGCTACAGGCAGCCTTAGCTAGGTGAGAATGAAACCTTTGGGACCTCCAGATCAGGAAGTATTTCCACCTGTCTTATGTCATTTACTCTGGAATAGGGACCAAATGGAAATTGCGGCTGTTGTGTTTAGGTCTATTGACTAAATGATCCTTGTACTCATGATCAGAGGTCTTTGCTGCCGTATTCTCTATACAGAACTAGACTATAAATATTAATTGCTTTGCATGCATTTCACTGGAACAGCAGGATTTCAGAGAGGGTTAACAAGTAGCCACAGCACACTCTCTCTTTCTATCCTAATTTCTGAATTTCTGTATATGTTTATTCAGTCAAATGTCCAATTTCCAGTACAAAACAGTGCTTTCTGTTCTGCATTCTGCATTGCATTCTGTAAGTAATCTTGCCTTCTCAAGTCCTGGGAGAAAGAACTTACTGTTTGTAGATCATCTACGGATCAAAGTTTGAACACAGTCTTGCAGAACTGATCTTTACCAGCATTTTTGCTTGATCATTCTTGGTAGGAGATATGGTTTTAATTTACATATGGTTTAAATCTCGCTCTGACCAGAAGTCTATGTTGAATACAGAGTGGAAGAGGAGGCAGCTCAGAAAAACATGGCCCTGAAAAAGATCCGGGAGCTGGAATCCCAGATCACTGAGCTGCAAGAAGATCTGGAGTCAGAGAGAGCGTTCAGGAACAAAGCCGAAAAACAAAAGCGGGATCTGGGAGAGGAGCTGGAGGCCCTGAAAACAGAACTAGAAGACACGCTAGATTCTACAGCTGCTCAACAGGAGCTCAGGTAAATCCAGCATCTAGATCCAATCAGTCTTGTTTGCTTGTTTTTGTTTTTCAGATGAATGTTGCTGCATCCAGTCTCTTATTAAAGCAAGTCTTTATCAGAATAGTCTGATTGCAGCTTTGGTGACCACACAGGAACAAGTGCGCAAGCTACAGTAAAGACTGCATTTTATACATCAAGATTCACTTGATGTATAAAAGTTAATTTGTTCCCTAATTACAGTGGTGGTGATACCTTTGAAACATTTTTGCTTTCAAACTGCTTAATTGTTAGGCAGAAAATACTGATGAGACCTTGTGCTTACAAGCTTCAAACTTGAGAAGCTAAGTTCCAATTTTGGAAAGTGTCCTTATAGATTGTAGACTTAGAGGTTTTTTGCATCACCTATATTCACTGCTAGTGGATATCTGTTTGATATGTCTATCTGTTTGACTCTGTCCTTGGCATTTATATAGAGATTGTGACTTTTACAGGTCCAAGCGAGAGCAAGAAGTAACGGTTTTGAAAAAAACTCTTGAGGATGAGGCAAAGACTCATGAAGCTCAAATCCAAGAGATGAGGCAGAAACATTCACAAGCTATTGAAGAGCTTGCAGAGCAGTTGGAACAAACTAAACGGGTATGTTGGAGCAGGAAACATGAGGCCAAATCAGGCACTCTGTCTGGAGTGATAGTTGCTCTAGGGCAGTGGACAGGGCTTAAAGCAGCGGAAGAACATGAAGTACTCCCTACATTAGGCTTCTGATACATGTGTTTTTCATGTTGTTACATGTGGTAGATCATCTTGCACTGTGAATCATATACACACTTTCTTTTAATATTAACCTCTTTTTTCCATCAAGCATCATGTATTACAGAACCATGATGCTCTCTAGCACTTTGCACTACTAGTGCTTGCTGACCTGCGAAACCATTATTTTGAAAATCTGATGGTGCAAGACTGTGCCTAGTATTAATGTCTTCCCTGATTGTTAAATTGTCTTCTACTTGTCAATGACTGGCTGTTCAAATCAGTTTTTCTGTGTAAGCAGTCTGAGATTTAGCTGTGAAATGGACTCTGTTAGATTGGTTTTTTGAATAAAAACACAAAAGTATCATGCCATATCTAAAATCTGTGGGTTTTTTTTCCCCATCTTCCAGGTGAAAGCAAATCTTGAAAAAGCAAAACAAGCTCTGGAAAGTGAGAGGGCAGAGCTGTCCAATGAGGTGAAGGTGCTGCTGCAGGGCAAAGGGGATGCCGAGCACAAGCGGAAAAAAGTTGATGCCCAGCTCCAAGAACTGCAGGTGAAATTTACGGAAGGTGAAAGAGTAAAGACAGAGCTGGCAGAGAGAGTCAGCAAACTGCAGGTAAGTGGCAAGTGTTTTAGCTTATTTTTCAACCCAGGGTTGGAGAGAAGGTTGTTAATAACTGACGTAAACTGATCTCTCCTTCAGGTTGAGTTGGACAATGTCACAGGCCTTCTGAACCAGTCTGACAGCAAATCAATCAAATTAGCAAAGGACTTCTCTGCTCTGGAGTCACAGCTTCAGGATGCACAGGTGAGAGCTTTGGAAGCTAAGACATCCTTGTGTGTTGTATCAAGTGTCTCTTTACAAATGCTTTTAAAGTGAGAAAGCTCTGTGGACATCATCAAATGCTGGTTATGAAGCACTGCTAAGGTTTGGGTCTGTCTATATTGCTAAAGTGCTCTATTGCATGTATCTTCCTCCTGCTTCCTCAGTATGCAGATCATATGGAATTTTCCCTGTCTTAGATATCTTAAATCCTCCTTAGCTGCCTTTCTGTTTGTGAGCCATTCAGTGCTAGAAGCAAACTACGGTGCTAGCTTCTTGTTTGAGATAATCGTAGTCAACATAGAAACTTTTCTTTTGTCATTTTGAATAAACCTTTCTTTGACTTCAGAAATTTATCTGACAATTCAAGTAAAGGAAGGTAAGAGTAAGTAAAGGGGGTAGATTCAAATAATCTGATTCTGCCTGTTCTCACCCTCCTGGGAAAAAACTTGTCCATCCTGGAGGGAATGGATGAGGATTTTTAGTCTTTAATGTGAAGGAAAGGTATTGAATTTTCCTGGGGTACTTGTTTTGTAGGAATTGCTGCAGGAGGAAACCCGCCAAAAACTGAGCCTCAGCACTAAACTGAAGCAGATGGAGGATGAGAAGAACAGTTTCAAAGAGCAGCTGGAGGAAGAGGAAGAGGCAAAGAGAAACCTGGAGAAACAGATCTCCGTTCTTCAGCAACAGGTAAGAGTCTGCATCTCACAAGCTAGACTGTTAAGAGGAAGTGTTAAGTTCTACATTTGACTTGAAGGAAGTAAAAACTAAATGCAGAATTGACTTCTAGAAATAGAACCTTTCCTGGGAAAGCCTGATCCTGGTGACCTGAGTGGGAGAAAATTATTAGGCCGCTGATAATCATAGCACATACATTTAGATTTCAATCCAGGAACTCCTGTAGGAATTCATAGAGACAACATTATTTCAAAATAATATTATTGTATTTATCCCACTATTTCTGAGTCTGACTGAGGTAATTGCTGCAGAACTGAGCATGCATACTTCCTCAGCAGCATTGGTGCCAGTAAGCAGTGTTGAGTGTTACGTGTGGCTTGACTTCACCTGTGATATCTGTACTTCAGGCAATAGATGCAAAGAAGAAAATGGATGATGGTCTGGGCTGCCTTGAATTAGCAGAGGAAGCCAGGAAGAAGTTGCAGAAGGACTTGGAGAGCTTGAGCCAACGTTATGAGGAGAAGGCAGCTGCATATGACAAGCTGGAAAAAACAAAGACCCGCCTGCAGCAAGAACTGGATGACATCACCGTGGACCTGGATCATCAGCGGCAGACAGTTTCCAATCTGGAGAAGAAGCAGAAGAAGTTTGATCAGGTATGGCTTGGAGCAAGTTAAGTAGCTGCATCTTCCTTGCCAGGCCTGCCTATTAGAATATCTAAGCACCGATGCATGGTGAATTCCTATTGCGTTCTGAATGGAGGCATGACTTATTAGGTAGAGAAACATGTTGCTATTGAGCATTCTGTTCCATGCCTATGACGTTTCGTGCTGTGGGTGACATGCTTCGTTCTTTGAAGCTGTATTTTCTTAGTTCCTCATACCAAAGCAGAATGCTACTAAGAAGGCACTAACATAAAAGATGCATGTTTAGCTTGTCAGGAGCTTGTTGGTGATTTCGCAGAATGCCAATGCTGTACTCTTGTAGCTTTTGGCAGAGGAGAAGAACATCTCTGCCAAGTACGCAGAAGAACGGGACCGTGCTGAGGCAGAAGCCCGAGAGAAGGAGACTAAGGCCCTGTCGCTGGCCAGAGCCCTGGAAGAAGCCATAGAGGAGAAGGCTGAGCTGGAACGAGTCAATAAGCAGTTCCGTGCAGAGATGGAAGACCTGATGAGTTCAAAGGATGATGTTGGGAAAAGTGTAAGTCTGAAATTAAAACACTAGGGCAGGAAATGGCAGGCAGGTGATACTGTTAGCAAAATACTGCAAAAAAACTCTACCAGTGTGAACACACAGACAAATGTAGCCAGGAAAACTGGAAACATTATGGATTTTAGAAGTGTTGTAT
Organism: Eudromia elegans; assembly: GCA_003342815.1. NCBI lineage: Eukaryota > Metazoa > Chordata > Aves > Tinamiformes > Tinamidae > Eudromia > Eudromia elegans. Next base: position 80,368 of record PTEX01000184.1, read on the forward strand.
TGTTTCTGATACTGCAATAACCAAGAAAGATGAGTTGAAATAAAACCCACCTAGTGTAGTTGCAGAAGAGGAAAAGGGATAATGTGAGCTTTGTGTGTAAAATATCAAAGAGTATCTAGACAACGGGAAATAGTAACCTAAGGATTCCAAGATACAAAATATTGTGATAAGCAGGAGGGAAAAAAAATCAAAGCATATTTTTTTCATGCTTTCTGTCAGAATCAGAGGTGTCCAGCTCTGATAAGTCTTCTGTAGCTCAGGGTTTGGCTAAAAATGCTTTCTTCCCTCCTTTCCCCTTACCACATGTATGTTACCAGAGCTAAAAAATAAGCACAAATCACATAGACAGCTCAGAAGTGTGTAACCAGCTGACTTTGGGGGTATCACTACACCTGCCAATACAAGAATCAGACGTAGTGTCCTTCTATCCTGTCTTATGCGAGTGGCTTTTCTCAGAATCTTTTGCTCTTAAGACAGGTGAAATTACCTTCATTCTTTGTGGGAACCTAATGTGTATGGGTGTGCTGTAGGTCCATGAGCTGGAGAAGGCTAAGCGAGCCCTGGAGCAGCAGGTGGAGGAGATGAAGACTCAGCTGGAAGAGCTGGAGGATGAACTGCAGGCCACGGAGGATGCCAAACTGCGGCTAGAAGTGAACCAACAGGCCATGAAGGCCCAGTTTGATCGAGATCTCCAGGGGCGTGATGAACAGAATGAAGAGAAGAGGAAACAGCTGATTAGACAAGTAAGAGATGCTTCATAAATACCAAAAATTTTCTGTTAATGGTGCCTATTCCAAAGATGCTTAGACTGACAGAGCCAAGCCGAAGATGCTTGTTAACAGAAACTTTCCAGGCAATGTTGCCAGGGTTTCTAGGTGCGTGGTTGTCTGAACAGACTTTATCAAAGGAACCCATGTGGCTTTATCAGGAAGAAATGTTCGTTCCATCCAGCGCATTAGAAGAAGTAAAAACAAATCACGTGCTTGCACTGTAACAGCCAGTTTTCACATCTGGCCAAATCAAGGAATCAAATCAAGGAATTTGGGCACTTATCTTATTTCTCCATCCAGGTGCGGGAAATGGAGGCAGAACTGGAAGATGAAAGAAAGCAACGGTCTATTGCTGTGGCTGCCAGGAAGAAGCTAGAGATGGACCTGAAGGACATAGAGGGCCACATAGAGACTGCTAACAAGAATCGTGAAGAAGCCATCAAGCAGCTCCGGAGACTGCAGGTGAGGAGTTGTAACTGCGAAGCACTTCCCTGGGGAGAAAATGAGATGCATGGCTCCCATGAGCTGAAATCTTGCATCAGTGTCACAGGAGCAGGAGAGCCTTGTGGCAATTTAACCAGGAAAAGTTATCGACATTTCAAATGTCGATCTAATCCTTGCTCTGCCTGATTCTATGGGAGACAAGCTGTAGAGAAAGTCCACTCTAGTCTTTGCCTTATATCAGTCCTTTTGGAAGTAATTATGGAGCTGCAAAGCCAGAGGGACTTGAAAAGATTGTTGAAACCTTCTCATGCCCCAAGACAGTTCTGCCTTGTCTTTGTAATTCTTACAGGCACTTATCTGCTCTGTTCTTAGGGAAGACTCCAAATCTTCCCTAAGGAATCCACTCCAGTGCTTCACTAGAAAGCTTTATTCCATAGTGTCTGATGAGGTTTTCTGTTTTGTTTTGTTTTCTGCAATTCAAGCATCTCTATTTGCTCCCATTACTGCTTTTCATGGTCCTTTGAAATGAAAAAAAAAAATATTCTCTTTCTTTATTCTCTCTTTTCTTTATTTCTCTTTCTTCTTACATTTATAAAGTCTTTGTTTCCATTTTTATTCCACATTTCTTGTAAACAGCTCTGTTCATATGGATGCTGTGAAACTGATCTTTTTTTTTTCTTTTTTTTTTTTTCCCCCTCCCTCTTCAGGCACAAATGAAGGATTACATGAGGGAATTGGAAGACACACGTACTTCCAGAGAAGAGATCTTGGCACAGGCTAAAGAGAATGAGAAGAAGTTGAAGAGCATGGAGGCAGAGATGATCCAACTGCAGGAGGTAATGGAATAGGCATGCAGGTCCAGGGTTTGATCATTTTCTTTGGCCAAAATCTAAAGGTAGCAGTCTAAGAATTCCTTTTTTTCTTTTTTTGCTTTGCTCAAACACAAGATCTATTTCCAGCAGAAGAATTCAGACTTTTCTTGATAGCTGTAATAGGAGTGATGAAAAACAAAAGCTATAGAGTAAGGGGAAAACAGACTGTGTCTTATAGTTAAGTCTGAAACCAGCTGAGGACCAGTAATATTATCTGCTTTTGCTATTCTGCATTAATTGGTAGCTTCCTATTGCATCACTGGCTGTCTCGTTTTCATTCCAGGAACTTGCAGCCGCTGAGCGTGCCAAGCGCCAGGCCCAGCAAGAAAGGGATGAGCTGGCTGATGAGATTGCCAACAACAGCGGTAAAGGGTGAGTAATGTTCCCCTGCTCAAGGGTGGAGGGGCTGCTCTGAGAAAGTACTTTGTAGGTTTTTATTCTTACATAGATTGCAATTTGTGCTGTACCCTCTGCTCTTTTGAAAGACTGAGCTCATTTTGTAGAATTTTAAGTGGCAAGTTGTGCCCGAGACACTAATGCCACTGACACCACTCTAACGCTTGTGTCCTATAGAGCACTGGCCATGGAGGAGAAGAGGCGCCTGGAGGCCCGGATAGCTCAGCTGGAGGAGGAGCTGGAGGAGGAGCAGGGCAATACAGAGATAATTAATGACCGGCTCAAGAAGGCAAATCTTCAGGTACTAGTTCAAGCTGGGTCTGCTGGTAGAGGCTCTCAGATCTGTGCAGACGGCCAAACTCTAGTGTGGTTTGTGTACAGCACACAATAGCTCATAGACATGAGCCAGGTGAAGCACCTGAACACTGCAGTAGAGAAAACCGAGAGGGCAGCCAGGGCTCATAACACTGATTTTGAATCCTGGACTAATGAATTGTTTGCCTGAGAAAACACAGCTGGAACAATCTCTTGGATTTATCAGAAGTTCCTGGTGTCCCTTTTCCTGCACTAAAAGATTATGCAAAATATGATCTAGAGCATGCTTTCCCAACTTGGCAAGCTTAACAGTGCCACAGTGGGTGTGGAAAGTGACTTCATGACAGTTTTATGCTTCTTCAAAAATTCTGTATGGAATTATTTGCTATAGAAACCATGATCTTAATCTGACTGTTCTTGGGTATATTTTTTCTGCCTAACTTTGAGCGTCCAGGCTATTGTTTTCTTAGTTCCCAAAAGCCAAGGTACCAGGCTGAAGGCTTTCCAAAATGATTTGTGGATTCCGCTAGGCCAAAACAAAGTTCTCTACTTGATGAACTACCAGCCTCAGCCTTGGCTTAAAAATGGATCGAGTCTTGCTGCTTCATCTTTGAAAGTCAGTATTTCTAGGCTGCTTCTTTGTAGTGCAAATACAAAGACAGCAAATACATGATGAATTAGAAAAGCTCATGGATCCACTGGTTTTGGTATGGTTGCAATCCACTAGGCCTGATCATTACTGTCTTAAGTGCCAGCCATGACTTTCATCCCTGAGGGGGTTGTATGTGGTTGGCAAGCATAGCCATAAGAGGAGCTTGATAAACCTGTTGTTCAAGGAATTACTTTGAAAAGCTGGGTAAAACGAGACATTTGCGAGAGATGTTTTAAATCGCTGTCTACAGAGAGATGCTTTGTGCATCTCAGCATTGCAGGCTTTCAGTTCACCCTCTGGGTATTTTCTTTTGCGTGTCAGCAGGTGCCTGAGAAGTCCGTTCAGGCTGGGATTTTTGGTATGCTGAGCACTTGTTCTTTCCCCAGATTGATCAGATGAATGCAGACCTGAATGCCGAGCGCAGCAACGCACAGAAGAATGAGAACGCTCGCCAGCAGATGGAGCGCCAGAACAAGGAGCTCAAGCTCAAGCTCCAGGAGATGGAGAGTGCAGTGAAGTCCAAGTACAAGGCTACCATCACTGCCTTGGAGGCAAAGATAGCGCAGCTGGAGGAGCAGCTGGACATGGAGACAAAGTACGTCCCTCAGAAACTCTTGTTATATTATAGTGTTTAATCCCAAACAGATTCTGATTTATGTATGTGAGTGAGAGCTTCATCCTAGGTACTGGGTAGTAAAGAAAAGTAAAATCTTCGCAAACCTTCCTCATTTTCATAGTACAGACTGCTAACTTCTTCCAAAACTTCACTATTTGGAAAGATGCAGTTGTGATGCAATGTTGCTGTCCCTCAGTAGCTTCGAGAAGAGTCCCACTCTGTATGACATATTGGATCTTTCTGGAAAATCTTTTCTCCCATTCCCTTTGCTCTAAGTTATTATGAGTAGTGACATCTTTGTTTCTAAATTGCCTATTTCGGGTGTACTTCCTGGGGACAACAGGAGATATGTCTTGTCTTAGCCGTGACTGTATTTCTGTGTAGGGAGCGCCAGGCTGTGAGCAAGCAGGTGCGTCGTGCCGAGAAGAAGCTGAAAGACATATTGCTGCAGGTGGATGATGAGAGGCGTAATGCTGAGCAGTACAAAGATCAGGTGTGTACAGTTACCGCAGAGCGCTCTGGTGGGAGGATTTCGTTTCTGAGAACAAAGTTAGCATTTGCATTTAGAAGGCTCTAGAATTGAGCTTCCTATGAAGTTCTGTCCTTCCTCCCTCACGGTGATAACTGCAAGGTGATTCAGATGCGAATGTATGCTCTTAAGGGGAAGCTTGGAGCTTGGAGGCAGCTGCCCTCAGGAAGGGCAGATGCAGGGTTGTTGAGGACCTTGGCTTCTTGCAGCTGCAGCGGGGCTGTGGGAGACGCTGACCTCCTTTCCCTTGCGCACTCAGGCGGACAAGGCAAACATGCGCTTGAAGCAGCTGAAGCGGCAGCTTGAGGAAGCTGAAGAAGAGGCCCAGCGAGCCAATGCGTCCCGGAGGAAGCTCCAGCGCGAGCTGGAGGATGCCACTGAAACGGCTGACGCGATGAACAGAGAAGTCAGCTCCCTCAAGAGCAAACTCAGGTACGGCCGAATCCTGTGCGTGACACCTTGGCAGCCAGTCCAGCGCAGTTTTGCTGTAACTGCTCACAGCGAAGAGTGTGACCAGACACTTCCTTCTTTCTCCAAAGCTTTTCTGTCTGGTGGAGAGTGAAATCTTGGCTTACTGACATACTGTCCTTCCTTTCCCAGGCGTGGGGACCTGCCATTTGTCGTGACACGTCGGATTGGCAGGAAGGGTGCAGGAGAGTGCTCCGATGAGGAAGTGGATGGCAAGGCAGATGCTGGTGATGCCAAAGCTACTGAATAAGTCCTCTCATTTGACCCAGGTTACTTGTGATGGAGTGACCCATCCACCTTCCCCTCTTCCACTGGACTTTCTGCAAACCCTCTCCTAAACGGGCTGGGAATCTGCACAGCAAACCCAGCTCTTTGTGTCTAGAGCCATTGGGCATCTGTGTTCCCAAGCTTACCCCTATTTCCAGTTTCCTAATCCTCTTTGTATTTAATGCCAAAGAGTCGGGGCTCTGAAATCTGACCAGCAGAGTTTGGCAACTACGAAGGGTTGTAGAACTGTCTGTGCCATATCTGCTGTGGTGAATCCTTACACAGATTGGAGGCTTAGGGAAAGATCGTTTTTTGCTGTAAATCTACTTCTTGTCTTTAGATCCTAGCCGCAGGGAAGCACCTTCCTATGTTCTTTCCCTTCCCTCTTTGTTTGCTTTTGGCAATCATGTTCAGTGACCTCAGACTTCTGCCTCTCTTCACCTGCCCACCCACAAGGTTTGGGAGCAGTTTTCAGGAATAACGGTGTGCTTTGGCCATGGCAATTCACCTTTTCTTCTTCCACATGTTTCCAGGGAGAGGTGAGGAGGGAAGCTTCTCTCAGGATCAGCCACCTAGAGGACTTGCCAAAGTTGTCTTTTTTTTTCTTTCTTTTTTCTTTTTTTTTTTTTCTTCTCATCTTTATTATCTGGACAGATCTCTGAAGTGCAATGATGTCCTGTTATTGTCTCTGCCTCTGAGCGGTTTCGTCTAGGGTAACGTGGACCAGTAGTTAGTGACAGGCAGGAGAGGCAGAAGAATGTCTTTGTGCTTGTCTGAGAATCTCTGGGGGACCAAATATATTTAATGGTAATAGGCAGAATCTAGGGGAATTTTAAAGAGTAATGGGCAGAAGGTGGGGATACGGGGAGGGGAAAATCCCTCTTTTATTGACATGTCCAAGCCTCTTGCACCTGCTCTGTAACCAGGGGTTGGGATTAGTTATTCTGCACCATTGACTAAGAGTATATTAAAAACCCTTTAATCTGCACAGATATATGTAAGGCCTTTGTAGCTCTCTTAATAAGTAATTAAGAAAAAAGTAAAGGTCTTTATCACTGCCTTTCTATTGGGACCATGGTTATATAGAGATAGTCTTTACTTTTCTACACTGTACACTGGTTGCTGGATTTACCTTTATTCTTAACCATATTGTATATGCTGCATTTAGACCTACTTATGAGCAAAGTAAAAATAATTAAATATGAAGCACCATACTGTATGCCTGAGCGCTCTAAATGCAGGAGCCTTATGTCCCAATTGCTGTCATAAAAAAAAATTAAAAAATTTTTATATAATAAAAGTGCCTTAGCATGTGCCTCAGCTGTGTGTCACCACTCCAGTCAGCAGTGGTTCACTGGTGCTCCACCGATGTTACCAATAAAGATTATCCATGTGCTGCAGTCCGCGTGCTTGTGTCGCTGTTCCCGCCTGCCGGAGGGGCAGGGAAGCCCGTGCCGCCGCTCCCCGCAGAAGCTGAGCGGGAGCAGGAGCCGGAGGCAGCGCGAGCGGCGGCCCCTCTGCCGCGCTCGGCAACTGGCTTTAGCTGATGGGGGGACATCGCAGCCCCCGCCAGGGATTGGGGGCTGCCGGCAGCGACCTCACCGGGAGCTTTGGAGGGAGGCGATGCAGCTCCTGGTGCGCGCTTGACTTGCACCACGAGGCTGTAAGAGGAGCCGAGCTGGGTCTGCTCCTGGCCTTTCCTGTGCCTTCCTCTTCTACCACTAGGAAATAAAAGTTGATAGAGGAAGCAGTAGATGTCTGGAAGTCACTTCTAAGCAACAGATCAGCAAAAATTCCTTTCAGTCGTCTTCCCCTTTCTCCTCTTGCAATCTAGTTTTGTAGCATTTTACCTGGAACTAAGGAGCTTGTGGCTGTATTTTTGCCAATACAAGTAGCATAGTAAACTGGAGCATAATACCAGGTCCTGCCCCCGTTAACTTCCTCCTTCATGCTGCACTGAAGCTTGTATCCCTTGGAGCTGTTCTGCAGTCCCTGAGTCCTCTGCTTGGGCCATGTCCCAGCTCTAGCTCTGAGAAGAAGAGCTGATCCTGCAGCTCAAATTATCCCTTACCTGGAGAACTGATGCTGTGGACTTAAGTCTGGCCTTATATTTTATACAAGTTGCTCTGATAATCACAACCACTTCCCCTTTGTCCCACATGGGCTGAGAGTTAAACCTAGATAAGAAAATCTGAGTTAGCAATTGCACCTGGGGCTGCAGCGAGTGGAAGTGGCTCCAGCTGGTGCTCGCTAGGAGGGCCTGTGGCAGAGCCAGCAAGGGCTGCTCCAAAAGGGAGTGTGTAGAAGTCCTCTCCAAAGCAACAGTGGGAAGGTGGCAGGAGAGGGAGGTGTGCAGAAGGTGACGGACTGTTCCTTGCTGCAGCCACATCAGGGGTCCCATTGCGGGGCACAGGCTGGAGGTTGGTGGACCCTGGCTAGGGATCAGTGCTTTGCGGGTGAGCCGCGGCATTTGCTTACGTGCGCAGGTAAGTGTCTGTATTGTGCCGGGGGGTGGAGAGGCAGGAGCTTGAGAGCCCGCCCGAGCAACCCGTGTCGTGGATGTGTGTGCTCAGACGCAGGCACAATAGCTGATGAGCAGGGAGAGCCTCTCAGGGCGCTGCGTGAAGCAGCAGTGTAAGGGGTCAGTTCCTGTTGTACTGATACGGGCTCTGCGGGTGGCTGTGATTGCTCATGTGCTCAGGCCCCGTCTGGCTGCTGTTAAAAACAGGATTTGAGTTACTGAAATTCTCATCTAGGAGTCCATTGGTTCGCATACTTCTTTCTTGTCTCTTCTCCTGGCTGTTTTGCAGAAATTTATAGGGTGGTTTTATGAACAATGTACACCTTAAATGACATGGACACTGCCCTTGGATCACAGGATCCTCTTGAAATGCTGCTGGCTGTGCCAGACGCTTGTGGTACTGCCCAGAAGAGCCTTAACAGCTCTGTGCTGCCCTCCCCGCGCTCGGGCTGGTTGTTGTCTTCCAATGCAAAGTCTGCTTGGGTTTTGATCTGTCCTCCTGGGCATGACGGAAGGAGCCTTGTGTCTTTTCCCCACTGACACAGGACTCCTCTTCAGGCTGCCCCCTCTTCACACGCCCACCAGGAAGGGCAGAGACGGGTCTCTGCGGGTCCACCTTCCTGCAGAGGGCAGCCTGGGACCAACCCACTCTCGTGGCTCCCGGCTCGCTCCTTTCCCTCCATCTCGTGGAGTTGCTAAGTGCGTCGCGCAGGCTTTCCTGAGGTGTTTGGGGTGGCCTCAATAGCTGAGTGCTTACAAATACCGTAATGAGCAAGTGTGGCTGAGAGTAAAGTGTCACCTGCGGGCCCCACAAGAGAGTTGTTCTGGAAGCGGCAGCTCTGCCGGTTGCCAGGATGAGGCAGCCGTGATCTCCACAAGGCACTGGAAGCCTCTGGGCAAGAGCAGACACGCAGGTCTAGTTTCAGAAGGTGCAGGGGCTGGTGGTAAAACCAGTTGCAAGCATTCCTGTGCCTGCAGCAGGCACAGTGGTTTACAGCCCTACGCTGTAACCTAGATCATTAAAAATAACAACTTGGGCTAAAAATAATAATCTTAATGAGGCAGGTTACGGCACGGCCCTTGTAGGTGGCTTTAATGGCCAAGCACGTGTTGCAGAGGGCAGAGCAACCAGCCTGGTCGCAGCCTTGGGGCTGTGGGGGTGAATTGCTAACCCTGCAGCGTGGAGCTGCGCTGGGGAGAGCCCTCCTGCACAGGCACGAGCTGCACCTTGGTCTGGTTTGAGCAGGGGCAGAGTGAGGACCCGTTCGGTTAGAGCTTTGCCCAACACAATGCCGACCTGCCAGACCCAGCGAAGGGGGTTTAACCACTTCCGCTCGCTGCCCACCTTGTCTCAAACACCGCTTCTTGGGAGCGTTTACGCTAGCGGAGCCTCACCTTGGTGCAAAAGGAGGGCACGGAGGAGGCGGCTCTAGGCCTGGGATGTGACAGGCACGCAGCGGGGAGGAGGGGAGCTGTGATGGAAACTGCTCTCCCATGCCCGGGGAAGAGGCAGGCGAGCGAGGGCTGGGGCAGAGGTGGTCTCAATGGTCTCAAACTAAAATGCAGCCTGACCAGGCTCGCTGGAGCCTCAGTAGAGCTTAGGGAGCAACGGCTCCTTAGGGCATGCAAAGCCCCAGGGGTGGGCTCGTGTTGTCCAGGTCCACGTCCTTGCAGAGGCACAGCCTGGTTCACGGCACGCAGAGCTGGGAGGAAGCTCCGCAGTTGTCTGGAGTGGCCTCCCTGTCCTTGTGGTGTCAGGGATGGGACTAACTCCGAAGCCCAACGCTGCCGTGAGAGCTGCCCAAACTGTTCTCGAGATGCTTTACCCCAGTCTTGCTGGCAAGATCCCACCACGCAGCATTCCCTGAAAAGCCTGGATCCAAACCTTGCCCGGTACCCATCGTTTTGTCTCGAAGCCCACGATGAGAAAACCTTCTTTGTTTCAGGGCAGGTAGTGCTGAAAAGTAGAGAACTGTTTGCCCTCCCTCTGCACTTGCTTCTGCCATGACACTGAGCCAAAACAGAAAGAAAATGAGGGGTTGAATCTAACTCTGGGGCTCTGGAGGCCTTGCTGCCCTTTGAAGCTAGCACAAACGAGCGGCAGTGCGGCAATGGGAAAGGTGTGAAGCGCTTCAAGTGACGACCGCCTGGTACGCGAGGAGAGACTCCATCCTCAAGCCAGCTGTGTGCTGAGCAAGCCTCTGTCACCAAGGACAGGGAGCCCAAGGAAGGTCCTTTCCATTCTAAAAATAAAACGTGTAGAGAAAGACACCAAAAAGTGACCAGTTGAAAGTCCCATTACCTCTGGACTAGGGAATCACTTGTTTCTGCAGAAGGGGTATTTAAGGAGCTGCTCACCCGCAGCTGCCAGGAGAACGCGCCGGCTGCAGAAGCCCCTCTTTGGGCAGCCCTGGGCCCTGTGGTGTCTTCACCCCTCCGCACGCCCTGGCGGGAGGCCGGCCCAAAGGGTTTCACTATTGCTCAACGTTCTGGTCACGAGGAAGGAGCAGGGAGAAAATGGAGAACTAGCGATGACGGAGCCGGGCCTCGCTGTTCCACGGTGGAGCGTTACGGTAGGGGAGAGCGCTCAGGGTAAATGGCTGACTCTCTTGAACTGCTTTTCGGGGTGCAAGCTGTCAGTCAGCACCCCAAGCCTAAGGCAAGGCCACAGTGAAGCGGAGCGCCATGGCAGGGGAAAGTCCTACTGCAGATGAAGGGCTAGTGAAGAGAACTGGTTTTATTCAGCTGAGGGGTTTTCCTAGAAGCAGCAAAATGCCAAAGAATGCACTTTTGGGGGGGGATGAGGTTGGGGAAGAAGTGAAGTGATGGGTAAATGAAAAGAAAAAAAATTAATTTTTCCTCCTGCTCTTCATTGCTCCCATATCCGGGCAAAGAGCTCTCTGTGTGTTGCCCTACAAGGCACGGCATCATGGCTGAGCAGACCTCCCCTTTCCCTCTTTCCTCCCCAAGCCCCTGGCTGAGCTTCAGCGGGAAGCAGTCCCGGTGGTGCCGGCCGTTGGGTGGGAATCATCAGGCACCTGGTACTGACTGCCCCCCACCAGCCGGAAAACCCCAGCCCGGACTGGGAACAAGGTGGGCTCCTCTTCCCTGCGGGCCCCTTTCTCCAGCCCCGGGCTCCTCTCGGGGCCGCAGGGGAGGCCGCAGGCCTGGTGCCTCCACGCAGCCTCCCGGGCGCTGCAGCCTCCTGCTGCGCTTCCTTCCTGACGCTGCCCCCGAGCACAGGGGCTGAGGGAGGCCCCGGGGCCCCACGTTGCAGCGGCTCCTTCAGAGGCTCCCTCTGCGTCCTGCCACTTCCTCGGGGTTGTCCTTGGGGCCGCAGTGCCCCCGAGGCAGAGCTGCCGGCTCGACCGAGGGAGCTTCTGACATGGCAGCACGGAGCCCGCTTTGCAGCGCGGGCTTGCCACCCGCTCTGCTGCCCGTGTGGTTGCGCGTTCCCAGCGCTGTGTGTGTCATTTCGGGAGCCCTCCTTCGGCCGCGCCACGGAGAACCCTCTCCTCACGGAGCTCGTGCTTGAGGCGCCGCGCGCCCATTCCCTGCCGGCGGCTCCCGTCGCCTGGGGAGATTGGGAAGTGGCTGCAAGGGCGCTGCTCATGCCCTCGGCAAGGGTCTGCGGCTCAGAGACTTCAGCAGGAGCCCACACAAGGAAAGGGGGACCCTGCGGCAGGAACAGCTCGGGCACAGAACTGCCCGGTCTGGCTCTGTCTGGCGCTGTCCTCACGGGGCGGCCGTGGCTGCTTTGTTTTCTCTGCTGTCAAACCGAAGGAGTATTTTTGTGCTACATCTGCTCCCCTTTGCTAAGGGAAGTCCCCACCTCACCCTTACAGCCAGCGAGGACGACACGAAGGGCAGCGGGGATCGCAGGGCTGTTCGAGCGGAGCAGAAAGCGTAAAGCTGCCCAGTGTAAGAGGAGGAGTCCGCACCTGAGTCAGCTTTGCCTACCCTTGAGGTCATCCCCGGGTGGGAGACAGGAGAATGCTGGGACAGAAAAGTTGACAGAACTGCTTTGCTCTCCTGCGTTACCCATGGGCATGACTGGTTCTGGCCCCTCATGCCCGCTGCTACCCGCAGAACCATCAGGACTTTGACTCCACGTTAATCCTGCCCGGCCTCATGCTGCGTGGGCTGCAGAGCCGGCCCTGCCTTGCCGGGCTCGGCACAGGCCCCGCAGGCTGCAAGGGGAGACCTTGAGAATGAGCAAGGATGGGAAGGTTAGAGGAAAAACAGAACAAAAACGTGTAGGGAGACCAGGTCAGAGCTTCTCTTTGGCCACCCAGGCTTAATCCAGAGATAAAGAGGCATGTAGTGGAGAGAGAAGGTGGAAATTCAGAAGAGCCGCCTGGCACAGCGTGTAATGAGCCCTTGGACTACGCACGGAAAGGTGTCAGGTCCAAAGCCGCAGTCCAAGAATCAAGAAAAACCTGGATGTCCCTCAGTAAAACATCAGGAAGAATGACTAACACTAAATCAGTGCCATAAAAACAGGCTGAAATGAATATCTGTTTGAGAGAAGAGGGTGGAGGATCTCACAGATGTTGGTGGGTGTTCAACCCACAGTTGGCTTCACCCCTAAGCCCAGCTGCCAGCCCCTCTCTGAAATGGGTTCTCCAACCAGACAGGCACCTGGCTGGATCCCACAGGCTTGTTCTACCTTCAGGAAATACGCCAGGACACCTGGATTAGGGAAAACCCTGAGGCTGGGATGAGGGGAGAGGCAGATTGCACGGCAAGCATGGTGCTGAACGTCGGGGTATCAGCAGCACCTGGTACCAGACACCACAGCCCGGGGAAAAGACACATACGAGTGCGTGGCCATGCAAGGACGGGCCACCTTGTTGAGCTTGGCCTGGGAACAAGGAGGGCAGCCCACATCATGGTGTCCGGTCCTCTCCGGCCTTCCTGGCACCACCTCATGTGCTCTGAGTCCTGCTGCAGCCAGGCCCCTTGTGCCAAGGCCTGAGAACAGCCGGAACAGCAGGATCATGTGGCTGCGCTGGGGGACTCCTGGGACCGCGGGGCTCCCTCGGCCCGTGCGGCTGGATGAATTCCGGCTGGAGGCCTAGAGGCGTTTCCTGTGGAATCCTGCAGTGGGTCCAAGCAGGCTGAGCCCTCGCGCGCTCGTGCTGGAGCGCCGGCCGCAGGGTCGGTGCCGGGCAGCGCTGCGCCTGGAGCGATCGCGAGGAGGGCCTGGGAATATTCCCTCGAGCCCAAGCTGGGTTTCGAGGTCTCGGTGTCTCTCGCGGGTGGACTGGCCGTCCCCTGCTCGGCTCTGCCATCCACGTTCCGGCAGGCTCTGGGCCCTGGAAAGTCTTCCCGAGGCAGCACCCTTCCCGCTGTGGGCAGAGGGAGGCAGAGGCCTCGAGCACTCCCACCACACGCCCAGGTTCGCAGCCGAGCCCTTCCCTGGTGCTGGTTTTCCCGGGTGAGCACCCAGGCTCCTTCGAAGGGAGGGGCTGCACCGAGCGCTGCCGTGGGTCACGGGCCGCGGCCGCAGCGCACCCGCCACGGCACCTGGCGCGAGGAGGGCGCTCCCGGCTGAGCTGCCGCCAAGCCTCGACACCCCCTCCCCTGCCCGCCCCAACACACGCACTGCTTACGGACACCTGCTCTCTGTAGGGTCACGGTACCCATAGCTTAGGCAGAAGGAGCTGTCTCACATCAACACCATGAGCTCTTGAAAAGCTGCAATTCTATTAGAATAAACTCTCAGGTGACGTTCACACCAAACAGAAACCACAAAGCGACGTTTGTGGCCTCCTGGGAAGGAGGACCTGTGTTTGCACAGAACAGAGACGCCTCGATGTGGGCAGCGCTGGCGGGAGGCCCCGCGAGCGGCTCCTCTCCAGCCGGCCACGAGCTCTGCGTGGGGAGGCGAGCAGCTGTGGGCAGCTGACCCAGCTCTCCCCGTGCCAACCAAACCTTGCCTGACCCCCGGGACGAGGGAAGGGAACATCCTCTGGCATGCACCGCTGCCTTAAGCACCTTCTCTGAACCCCTTGCTTTCTTCCGGGCAAGGCCTGGCTGCAGGAGAGCAGCGTGGCTGGGCTGCGGGAGGCGAGGGGAGAGCTCCGGGAGGATGTCACCCACGGGCGCCTGGCCTAGGTGCCACCCACGGGCACCTCTCTGCTGTGTCCGGTCGGGATGTGGGGCTGGTGTCTCCTGAAGGCGTCAGTGCGTTTCAGAGGCAGGAAGCCTCTTGTAGGGACAGCTCTAAACTGTGCTAAGGGAGCCTCATGACCTGGACTGTATCTCTTGGTGCTTCCCACAGGAGGCAAGGTGCAGCGCCCAGGTATCCTGGGCCTGACTGGGTGTCCTCACCCCTGATGGCTTCTTTGCAATACATTCTGAGCTTGGGTTGAGCTTCACATAGGCACATCCCAGCAGGAGAGAGCTTTCCTCGCTAACTAAAGCAGGCTGCTTGGACTGGGGCCAACCAGAAGAGCCCACAACTCCTTCTACACTTATTTTTCCAGCATAGGTTAGAAATCCCTTGACATGTCTCCAGCTGGTCCCATCAACCTCCCCTGCACTGCCTCTGCCCAGGGCGGCTGGCCAGGAGCTCCTGCTGCTGAGAAAGGCAAACCCGCCCGATACCTCTTCTGCAACGAAGGCGCTTAGGGCTGGAGATAAAGGCTCGATTTCAGCCACCAGAGCAGCTGCTGAATACGAATACTCTCTGCATACAATCACACCGTCACCTTCACTGGAAAACAGCACTGCTTAGGTCAGGTCCCTTCATGGCTCTTCTTTGGGTCTCTGCTATGCACAGACTAATCGATCACATTTGAGTGTCCAGGTGAGAACGAAGCAGGCAGTAGGTCCGACCAAGGATTATATAGACAGCAAAGCTGTGCTCTGAGTCCAGCCCGGCTTTATTCGCCTGGCCTTCGGGCAGTGCCCGCCTTCTTCTGCGGTTATAACCAGCACAGACCTGCTCGCTAACTGGACCAGATGTTGTGACAGGATATTGATTGGTCCCATGTGGTTCTGAAGCTATTGCATTTTGGTTTTGCTGAATAGATAAAATACGGTATTTTCGCCTCTCTCCTTTTTTCCTTCCTAAAAAAAAAAAAAATCTTTTTTTCTTTTTTTTTAATCTCTCTCTGCAGTGTTGAGCAAATGCATTAACCTCAGAGCAAGCTAGTCATAAGACAGTATTTTACAGAAAATACATCTACCAATTTTAATTACACTGTTAATTATTTTAAACATTTCATTTTTTTTTTTAATTACTGCTCTGCAATTAGAATTTCTGTTTTCTGTAAGAAAATGAGGGAAATACTGATGAGAGAAAGATTAGCATTGAAAATATAAAACTTGCCATTAGAGGATGCTCAAAGCCACGTCTGCAATAGGACACAGGCTTATAAAGAAGCCATCAAAGTTTGGGGACATACAGATCTGGTAGGGTTTTACTGTTGTATTATATCCAAGAGAAAGGTAAATATTGTGGATGGATAGTGCCACCCACAACTGATGGATTTGGCTATAGAGTTTCTTGTGGTCGAAGGCTGGAAGGAGGGGATGAGTTATCAAGGATACAGCAGGTCAAAGCGGGGGAGTTATCCTATTTATTTCTGAATTACAGTCAAGCAAAGTTACTTACGTTGATTACGATGCCTACTTAGCTTGATTATAATCTGGATGTGCGTGCTGTGCTGAGATGCATGCAGGAAGTGCCCTAAGTGTTTGCCTGCGCTGGGGTGAAACGTGATTTCCGGGGAAGTGTTGAAGCAGAGGGTTGTTTATGAGGGATTGGGATCCTTTGCAGATGGACCAGCCTAAGATTGCTAAAGCACATAAGCGAAGGCTGTTTTACCTGATGCGTTTTTGTCCTGTTACCGACCATCCTGGTCAGTACACCTGGTAATGGTGATCATGTTACCTGAATGCCTAAGCTGACATTTGGTCGTGACTCTCATAACACCAGGAAAACATTAGAACATTAGAAAACCAAACTATTTTTAACTAAATGAAAACAAGATTTTTATATTAAATGGCGCACATTATTAAACAATTTCTAAAACGCTCTCCCTGCAGCAGGAGAGGAGCATAGAACGGCTAACTGTTTTAGCCAGAGCTTGAACAATTTATGAAAGGTATTATCTGAGGTGATGGCTGTGATGGCAGGGGGTCTGGGCTCGGTGACCCAGCAAGGCCTTTCCAATCTCAAAATAGCAGTCTCCTGTCTGAAGATCAAATCTGGGCATTTACAAAGGGAAGATGGAGCAGTTGCTCCGTCTCTTTATTGACAAGGTGCCGCCTCGGGCCTCGCAAGGCTGCCCTGGAAAGGGTTGCTCCAGCCGGCACCGCACGCTGAGAAGCTCCTTGAAGACACAGCACTCGTCTGGCTTACGTTTGAGTGGCCTCAGCTCCATGAGTCACCCCTTCCTGAAAGCCACATGTGGGCCAAAGGCAAACAGGGCTAAAAGGACATGTCTTCCACCGAGGGGGAGACAGGGGTCAGAGTGTGTATTTATGGGGAGCTTCGCCTGCTGCGAGGGGCTGAGGTGAGTCCCGGGGGTGGGCGCAGGCTGCTCGAGGACGGTGCCTCTGCTGTTCGTGCAGTTGCGGTGGATGCCTGGAAAGAGGAGGGTTGAGCAGGACGCAGGGCACCGAGCCCTCGGCTTCCAGGCTCTTGCTCCCAGTAGCCCTGGAGCATTTGAGGGGGTTTTGGCAGTCAAAGGGTAAATTTGTGTCTGCTCATGAATCGTTCTCCTTCTCATTTCTCCTCACATCCCTTCCCCTGCTAATGGCTCCCAAGGGAAAGTTCTTGCGGCAGGAAAGAGGAGGAAAGAAAAATAATGAAAACGGAGGGGTGAGGGACACAGGGGGAGGGGGATCCAAGTGCTGAGAGCCCGTGTCCAGCTGGAGCAGAGGCAGGATGGGGGCTGGAGGGCTGCTGTGGACCCACACCAGGCATCCCAGCTTGGGTTTCCATCACCCCCCAGCAACAGGGAGCCATGGGGGAGGCCGGGAGCCGAGGAAGTGGCAATGGAGAGTCAAATTTAAGTTTATATTTAAGTTTATATATGTGTGTGCAAGTCTGCATTAAGCAGAGCCTGCCTGTTATTCAGGGCAAAGTCCGCTGCGCTGATACTGCAATTAACCTCTGAGCAAATACTACCAAGAGAAGAAACACAATGCTGAGGTCAGGTACGAGGTAAATGCAGGGCTATGAAGGTAGGAGATGCACAGCTGAGGCACCCAAACAAGTTGTTGGACAGAGAATGGGAATTAGGAGGAGAAAAGAAAAATCCTGTATCTTTAAAAATCAGTGTAAGTGAATCTGGATGATAAAACTAAATTGACTCCCTCTGAATGAGATGGTTGTTGCCTGGTATTGCAATTATATTTATTTAGGTGCTTTACCTGTGCATTCTCAATGCTGAAGAGTATATTCAGTTTCCAGCTTTCCTCTCCACCCTAAATTGCTTGAATTTATCGCACATACTTGGAAGACTATTGCAATTTTCCCATTCCGTATTTAACCCATGTTACCTTTGAAGAGGGTATCTTGAAGAGAGAATCTTGTGAGAAGTGATATTAATAAAGTGTGAGGCGTGACTTTGGAGGGAGTGGGACCAGCACAGCAGCCATAATTATCCTGAGTCACGCAGGACACTCCTTGGACCCCTGGCCCCCACCCGCGTGGCTCATATCACCCGCCAGCTTCAGTGTCACTCAGTCAGGGATTCCACCACAGTTTTGTCATCGGCCACGCAGGCCGGTGGATATCCCCTTCCGAGCTGCGCACGGGACGACAATGTTTTATTTTGGTTCCAATCTGTAGTTCTGCTCGCCTTCCAAAGGGCTGAGGAGCAGGCGGGAACGGGAGGAGGGGCTGGAAAACATGACTAAATATGGCTGCGTTTCTGACTGCTGCCGCCCGCGAGATGAGCGGCCCTTTGCCGCCAGCAGCCGCAGCTGGAGCTCCCAAGGCTTGAGGAGCACCAAGAAGAGCCACAGGCCAGCCCTCCTCCCACCCCCCTTTATTTTGTGTTTTCCACGGAAAAATCTGCAGCCTATTGTCTGGGCTAGCAAACTTGGCACCCGTCAGCCGCCTATAAAATTGCATTAGGCGTTTATATTTCCTGTAGTGGATTATGTGTTGTCTGGATTTTCTATAATTCAGGGGCAGAGGGTTAGACTTTTGCAGCGGGGGCTATAAATTGCATTTGAAATAATTCCATTTGCTCGGAGATAAGCGAGCACTGGCAATTGGCAGGCCGGATCAACGCATCCTGAGACAGATGCATGGAGCTTTCCTGCCTGCAAGTTACACAGTCGCTCTGACCACGCACGCAAAGCACGGCCCCAGTTTAGCCAGCACCAAAGTATCCGCCTCGTTCGGAAGCAGGTCGACAATCACACCGATCGCAATGATAGCTCTTGTGTTTAAAACTAAGCAAGTACTTAAACAATATGCTGAATTACACCAAAGGATTTCTGAGCTCTTCTGACAGAGTCAATGCCCTCGACCCAGCTGCCTCTGAGTTAACGCACATGCCAGGTTTTATTGTGCTCTCCTAGTATTTATTCACATTTACCATGTATGGGGAATTTTCTTTACAAAGTAGGCTTTGCCTATCTTTGAAAATACCCTCCTGACTTGTGCAAAGAGTATATGTGGGGTTTTATTAGACACTTTCTAATTTGGATTTGAAGCCAGAGAGACATCAGCTACAGCTAGAGTCGGGAAACAACTTGAAAAAAAAGGGTGTGTTTTCAAATATTATTTGAAATGTGTTTAGTACCAGCAACAAATAACTTTGTGAAAGCATGAAATCGGATTAGAAGTGCTTATTGGTATGTCAGTATAATATTGGTATGACACTATCATAAATTCACACGGTATTTTCTTGTACAAAAGAAAAATGATAATCTGTTATAGAAAATGTTCCCTCTAAGGGTGTGATTTGTAGTCATATTTATACGTAGTATTACACATCTGATATGAATGCCGGACTACTAAATAGCCAGCAGGTGGAGTCATCTATAATATACGTGGCATGATGTGGAAAGTTGAATAACTACAACTGGACACGTGGAAATTTCAGTTGGAAGTTGAAGCCAAGGAAAATATGAGGAATGGAACTGGAAAACTATGAGAGTGTGGAGTACACAAAGAGCTAAAACTTCAGCAGCAGAAGAGGAGGGGCCTGCAAAATGTTTGGAATAGCAGAAAGCTGGAGCAATCCTGAGACACTCCTGTGGCTTGGATCCCGAGGCGTAATTCATGCTGTTGTAATCTGCCCAGACGGCTGCAGTCTCGCGGGAGGGCTCTGACAGCTGGGAAGCATCAGGGCGTGGGCCTGCTTCACCCGCACACCCTTTCCTTACCCTGCAGCAGTCACACATGGCAGGGGCGATGCGGGACTTGCTGCAGAAGCACACGTGAGCTTTCCTCTGCACGGGGGGCTCTCTCCTGCTGCTAGTTACTCTTAAGGACTTGCTTTGTTTGGCATTCTGCGAATAACGATACACTTTGAGATGCTTTTCGATAAACTGATTAGTGAGGAAGGATCTGTCTTGACTCAAGAAACCAGTCGTGTAGCAAACCGAGCTGGAGCTCCTTAGCTCTGATAGGAAGGTGCTTCATGGCGAAGTTCGACTCGAACCCATTCTGTTCTCCTGATGTGGCCGGTTGGGGCAGTGGGTGTTTTGCTTTGTCCTTCTGCTTTGTCTGCCTGTTACACGGGGAACAGGAGCTGCCTCTGGCTGGCATTTGCCCTTCTGTAGCTGCACAGCCTCCGGCGTATTTGGAAACAAGCAATTGCAGATAATGATTAGCACTGTCTGTTTGCCTGTGAGCCGACGCACACTGACACCCTGAATAGTAACGCGGCAGCCGCTCGGATCCCACACGCTCTGGTCAGAGGGAGGAAAGGGTGACACAGGGGAGGTGCTTGAGAACCAGTGACACGTGTGTGCAGGGGCTGTGGCTTCAGCTGCCTGCTAAAGCATGGCAGCAGCAGCAGCCAGAACTGCTAGCCCACAGACACAAACTCAGGCCTCCTGCAACCTCTGCTTTGCTTTTGAGAGGGAGCTGGGCTACTGACCTGCTCCTTGGTCTCTGGCATCTACAAGGTGGGCGAGAACCCATTTTTTCCTGACACATGTCCCCACGCACTCTGTGGTGCCCCTATGGTTCACGCTATTTATCTTGAGCTGGTGAGCCCCACTTTCTCAACATGAAAGCAAAAGACCTTTGGTTTCTCAGACAAGGTCTTCACACAGTTATCTATTATCACATGTTTAGGGGAGCGTAGTTCCTTTGCAGAACTAGTTATAAGGTCCCTAACTATTAGGCGTGCTGAAAGACCTACTTTATTCCCTGCCCGTGCAGGCACAGGCAGCGCAGGCAGAAGTCATCTTTATGCTAACTGCATATATGCAGATAAGTGCATCTGCACTGCAGGTGCCATGCAGCGTTAGCAGCATCGACGGACTTGAACAATACAGCTTTCTGTGAAGACACCCCACGAGAGCACAGGCCTGCTGGTAATTACCACCAGTGATAACTGCACCTCGGTGAGGAGTGAAGCAGGTAGGAAAACAACAAGGCTCCACCGAGAAGTCCTGCTAGGAGCTCTTTGGTGGGTCTCAGCTGTCTCCACTACACTGCTGGCACTCGGTGGTGTTTGGTGAAGGCCGCTGCCCTCAGCGCAAGGGGTAACGCTGGCAATTGATCATGGGTTGTGGGTGCTGACCTGCTGCTGACGGGCAGTTGCCAGCGCTGTTGCATCAGAGCGACACATCGATATTGGCCTCTCGCCACTGCTCGGGGTCTGGCATCCTTCATGCAGATGGCTTAAGTCAGATGACAAAAGCTTTGAATTTTGTTGACTTACGTCACATGTCTTTGGCTGCATGCTAAGCTGTGACAAAAAAAAAAAAAAAAAAAAGGGAACTTACGTTAATGAAACTTTGTTCTAAAGAGCCAGCTATAGATAAGCAGGGAGAAACATTTACCTAAGCTTGCCACTAAGGAAAGCTGTAACCCCATTTCCTGGGAAACTGGGACCAAAGTGCAGGCAGAAACTTTGCCTCAGCTGTTCTTCACTACCTGTGGGAGTACTGCTGTCAGGAGGAACACAGGAGGTACTGCGGTTTGGCTCCACGATCCCGGCCGGCAGGATAGAAGCAGCAGAAATGAGCAGGGCTGGGCGAACCATTAAATCTCCACTGACCCATTTAGCAGAGAGACAAAATCCCCTGGGGAAGGAGAGGGGAAAGCGGCAGGAGGCTCAGAGGACGCAAGGAGCTGGTGAGGTCAACAGGGTGAGACGCCATGTGTGGACAATGGAGGCAGCAAGAAACCCCTCTCCGTGGTGGTGGTGGAGAGGTTCACTTGGAACTGTCTCCTAATGATTTCTATGCCTTTGGGTCAAAGACTAATAGCTGAGTTTGTGCCTTGCTTCATGCCGGTTCCTCAGAGCCTGCATGAGTCATTGCCTCTGCTCCTGCACAGCCCGCACAAAGATCCAAGTCTGCACCTCTACAGACTTTTCATACTCAGCGTCCCTGTGCCACCTGATCTCAAGTCCAGCAGGAGCACCAGAACATATTCCTTCAAGCCCCTTCAGTGGGAGCCTTTCTGAGGGGAAAAAAAGAAAAGAAAAAAAGTAGCTTTACTGTAAAATACTCTAAAATCATGTGAATCAGTTCAGAAAGATACATTCTCCGCACCAATTTTTGAGTGTGCTCTATAAAGACAACATCTAATATAGCTGCCTCTCTTTAATTTGTTGGGAATCAAAGCTTTGGGAAATGAACAAAGCTCCACAAACTCGTGCACAAAATAATGGCACACAGGAGTCGGGCAACAGTGAAAGGGTTAAGAGAAGAGTCAGCTGTCTGTTTAGTATGTCTCAGATGTCACACACAAATACCTAAAAGGCAGCTGGGTTGTGTGAAAGGAAATCAAGGGATTAAGATTGTAGTCCCTGCTCAAAAGCCTTTTTGTGACTTCAGGAATGCCTTATGCCCCTTCCATTAACCAGAGACAATATCTATCCCACAAGCATACTGTGAAGATTAATTCATTAATCTTCTCTAAGTGCAAATGGAAAAAGCCAGGGACATAATAACACCAAATATCACCACGGCCACGGCGGGAAGCAGGCGGCACCCGCGGGCCGTGCCAGCCATTGGGGAGCCCGGCCGCGTTGCCTCGGCTCCTTCGCGCGAGGGCGGCCCGGGCCCCGCGCTCCTCCACGCTCACGCGTTCACGTGTAGGGGAGCCCTGCGGCAACACGGGCGCCTGAGCGGCAGGAGCTGCGGAGATGGGGCCAGGGGAGGACAGAAACGGCGGCTGGGCACCGCAGAGGGAGACGGAGAGCAAAATGGAGGCTGGCCACCGTAGAGCAACTCTTGATATTCCTCCAGAGGAACATCAGGCAGACCCATGCATGGCACAGGGAACGTTTGCTCCCAGCTCTTCTTCAGGCTGCATCCTTCAAAAATGTATTTTAAGCATTCTGCAGGGTCTTAATTCGCAATCTTTGCCTAGAAACCTCATGTTAAAATATTAGTTATGGAATCACAGAATGCTTAAGGTTGGCAGGGACTTCTAGGGGTCACCTCGTCCAATCCCCCTGCACATGCAGGGTCACCCAGAGCACATGGCAGAGGGTGGCATCCAGGTGGGTTTGGAAGATCTCCAGAGCAGGAGACTCCACAGCCAATCTGGGCACACAGATGAAGAAATAAAGCAACGCTGTCTGCTGAATGAGCAGAATCTTAGTCAGGAGAATCTCTACTTCTTTTTAAGCTAAAGGTGATCACGTTCAGTCAGTGCTGCTTGACAGTCTGGCTCGTTTTACCCAACCCAGTGAAGAGGAATGAGGCATGTGTCGACCTTCGGTGGGCGAGCAGACAAACACTGCACCTAATCGTCCTCTGGGTTCATGCCATTCTATGGGGATTGTCATCGCTTGGAAAAAAAAGTAGATTTCCCTGTCACCAGAAGAGACAAGCTGGCACCCCACAGCAAAAACATACCACTTAAAATATGTTTTAACGTGGCCTTGCACACTATTTTTGGATCAGGAAGAATGTGTTGTACGGGAACACTGTAGTCAAGTATTGTAACTGTCATTCAAATCAAAGGCTCCATCATTTCACGGAGATCAGCAGATGAGTGAGGACACACCAGGAGACTCTAACTGTTCCATGGGCTTCAGCATAGGGTGAGAGCTGGAAAGTCCGGGAGGGCCCTTGCCACGTGTGTTGACATACACTGAACACCTCCACTCCTGGTTTTCTCCTTTTCCTCTCAAGCGTTGACTATCAGGGCATGAATACCTCCCCCCCCGCCATAATAAAACCGACTGCATGCACCTATCAGGATCTGCAGATTAGCTCTCCATCAAGTTATCACGGCCTCCATGCTACCTTTAGGGCAGCAAATCTGCTGGTCTCTTTCTTTCTTATGGCACAGACATTGTCCTTGGCGCTACCAGAGAGCAGCTGCGTAACAAAATCAACTTCACGTTCACGCTAAGGATTCAAAAACTGGTTCTCAAAATCAAAAACGTGGAAGAACACGCAGCAGCCGATGAGCAGGCCTCAGGTGTAGAGAGCAACGTCTGCATCTGGCGGGGAGCCCTTTGCAGGAGAACAAGCGCAGAGCCATGGGGGAAACGCGGGAAGATCCCCGCGAGGCTCCTCCAAGGGCAGACCGGCCACCGGACACACGCCCCGGCGCGGGCTCCCTGCAGGGCCCGGAGCAGCCCGGGATGGCCCCGGAGAGCAGGCCGGAGCAGACCCGGAGCCGCTGCCGTGGGGCCAAGGATTTGATCGGCCCCACGGCCGCATGACAGCCTGGCCCGCTGCTGCCGGGGGCTCCGTTAGGGGCGGGGATGGAGCCGCTGCCTGCGGGACTCCCCATGAAGACACTGTGCAGTGGGATGGGGAAAGCGAAGCAAAATGCCTAGAAAACCGCTTCAGGCTCGGTTTACGCTCGGTGGTCACAGGGACGAGCCAGAGCACACACGGCTGGTGTGAGCGCCGTGCCTGCGGCCTCACGCAGCCCCGTCCCCGCTGACCCCCACGCGGGGGCTCCCCAAGACGGGGGCCGTGGAGGCCGCGAGGCGCGGGCCGCGCGCGGGGCAGGAGGCCGCGCGGCGCCGGGCGCCATTTCCCGCCGCCCGGTGCAGCCGCAGCAGCAGCGGCGGCGGCGGCCGGTGGCGCCGCGGCCCCGCCCCGCCCCGCGCAGCGCGCGGCCCCGCCCCGGCCGCCGCCGAAGGTTGCCGAGCGGGGGTCGCGCTGCCTCGGCGGCCGCTTCCGGAGATTGCCGAGGGGCTGCGGCCCCTCCCCGGCCGCCGCCGCCGAGCCCGCGAGCGGCGCCGAGCCCGCAGCTCTGCCCGCCGGCCGCCTCCCTCTCTCCTCCTCCCTCCCTCTCCTCCTCCTCCGCCGGGCGTCGTGGTGCCAGAGCGGGGCGATCGCGGCGGGGGGGCGGCCGGGGCTCCGGCGGCGCGGATGGCGGAGGGCGGCCAGCCCCCGCAGCAGCAGCAGCAGCAGCCGCCGCAGCTCGTGGCCGGCGGCGGCGTCGGGGCCGCCCGCGGCGTGAAGCGGGAGCCGGAGCTGGAGCAGCCCATGCCCGGCGGGGAGGGCGCCGAGGGCGGCCACAGCAAGCGGCTGCGCACGGAGGCGGAGGCCGAGGGCGGCGGCATGCAGGTACGGAGCGGCGCGGAGCGGAGCGAGGCGGGGGGCGGCCCTCGGCCCGGGGCCCCCATCGCCGCTGCGAGCGGCGGGCAGGCTCTATCCTACATTGTGTTGTATTGTCATGTATTGCATTATTATTCCATTTTATATAATTTCATCTTAACCTATTTTATTTTAATTTGTTTTATATTATTTTAATTTAGATTATTTTATTTTACCATTGTATTCTATGTAATTTTCCTTTTTTTTCTTCATTTATTTTATCTTCCAGTTTGCCCTTTGCCTTTAAAGGAACGGTCTATGCTCGCCACCGCCTGCTTTATTTATATACATATACCGTCTATTCATTTATTTTTCCTTCCCCCAGGAGGCAAAAAAAAAAAAACCCCATCCCCTCTCTCGATGCCCGAGGGCTGTAGCGGTGCCCGAGGAGGCAGAATAAATCCTGTGGATCCCCTGCTATCTCGTGCCGCTCCTCTCCTTTAAAGGAATCGCTCTCCTTTCGGCGTGTTTTGGCCCGCCGGATCCTGCAAGTTTCCCATCCGGAGTGGCCGGCGCTGCCCTGAGCCTCCGTTGTCCCAGGCTGGGGATGAGTCTGTTGGTTGTGGGTGCCATGGGCCGCCCCCTTGGGCGTGATTCCTCCGGCTTGGTGAGGGAGCACCGAGCGTGCTGGCCGGCTGGTGCCGGAGGCGCAGGGCAGGGCGCAGCGAGGTGGGGTGTTCGGCCTGGAAGGTGTCGAATAGCGCTGGGGTGACAGGAATTAACAGGGAGGATCGGGTCCCTTATCTGGTGCCGTCTCTGGTGGAGGTCTGCGTGAGTTTTCTGAACAGGCCCAAGCACATACGTGTTGTTGCAGCTCAGGGTTTTATTTTTTTGAGGGGACTGTCCTGTTTGATGCTCCGTAGGCCTCCAGTTCTCCTGTCCTTGCGCTTCCCTCTCGCTCTAGGTTCTGCTCTGCCTGCGAGGCCGTGGGAGGAATGGTGGCAGAAAACATTTAGCACGCGGTACATGTGTAGCACGGAGCGTGTTGAACTGCAATGGTGATTTATCAAGTCTCTTTTGATTCCCTGTTTGTAAATAATACGGAATAATTTCATGCCCTACCTGGGAGCAGAGGAAGAGGTCTTAGGACGTCACGTGAGAGAGTCTTCCAGTGAGTGACAGCTTTGGATAAGAATGAATAAATAAATAAAATGAATCCCTGTCGTCTCTTGCTCCTGCACATTGATTGTCACTCAAGGCCTTCCCTTTCCTTTTCCAGGTGCGTTTGCCTTTGCCTTTGAGGGAGGAAGAGTGGTTTCTATTCTCTGCCAGTATGCTAAGCATGGTTGTTTTATTATGGCAATTCAGTTGGTACTTCTTTGCTTCCATTTCTTGCGACAAATACGTTGGAGCTCTTTGAAAATGGTGTGATTTATTCAACTAAACTTGTTTCTGTTCTCAGAACTCCGGGGCTGGGGCTGATAAGACCCTATTCATAGGGGACCACTCTGTCCTCTGTAATGTGTTTCTGCTCTGATCTAAATACCAGCTGCTGGCCAGCTATTTTCCCTTTGTCGTTTTATAGGCAGTCTCCAGATTGCGTGGAGACTTTTTATAAGTCTCTCTTTTTTAATATTTCACAGTAGGAGTGGGTTTTGTTTGTGCTGCTGTTTGATGTTTAGCCCTTCATGGTGGCCTCTCCATGTTGCGGATTCACTTCCTTGCCCCTGCGGATGGTGTGGGCTGGACGTAGGCCGGGGCTTCACACCTGAATGCTGCGATTCCTGCCCCCACAAGGGCCAGTGAGAAGAACCCCACTATGCCCTTCTGCTCCTTGATTTAGTTTCTTCTTCCTCACATAGGTGAAAAGTATGTCTTGGACAATGTACGTTATCGTAAGGCAAGGGTGCCCAGTTTTGGGGAATATTTGTGTGTGTGTGTGTGTGTTGTGTATAGTTAGAGAATTATGAATGAATCCATCAACACAGCAGCAGGAAATTCTTCTAGGTCTTAGGAGTCCGTCTGGGGCATAGGTCCTGTGTAGCTGTGTGGGATGTGTCAGGTTAACTATAATTAGTGGGTAAACTAGTTGGTGTCAACGTGAGCCAAGGGCAAATCATCTGAAAATTGCCCACAAAGAGACTTAAACCCCTTTGAGCCATTGTAGACTTTTTTTTTTTTGTGTGTGTGTATAAAGTAGTACAGTTTCTAAGTACTTCATTATTCTCATCCAGAATGGATTTTGTTATCTGCTTAACGAATAATACAAGATAGTGAGATTGGAGCGTTCGCCCATGGGACTGCTACAGTATATGCACACGAGGGTGCGTAATGATGTTACTAGTCGCGGGGATTAATGATGGATCTGAGCGGAAAGTTGGGTTGCTTATGGTTTTCCATATTGTGAGATGGCAAACAGTTGTGATTCTAGTAGTATTGGGGCAAAAGTACTCGGAGAAATATAATTAGTAGAATGTAGTTTTAAAACATTACGTTTGTTTATAATCCGTATATCTTCAGTCCTTCAGCATAGGAGCTTTGTAGCTGTGCGATATTTTTAGCATGATATAAACCTTGCCTCCAAGTTTTGCTACTAACTCTTGCCCTTGCTCCAAAAAAAGTTTCACTTGATGCTTTTTAGACTTAAAGAAAGCTCCGTGTATGTGTGTGTTTGGAGAATCTTCTCATGGTTTTAAGTGAAAAATACCAGCTATGAAGCCAATCTTGCAGAGTTTCATAGCTGGGAAGATCTGCTCTTTAGTAGTTGCTCACTACTCTATCCTTTTAATCGAGAGTTCAGATAGTTTAATCTTTTGAAATATCTTACTGTGGAAAAAGATCTTCTTTCTCTACGTTTAAGAGTAAAAAGTGCTTGCAAAGATGATTAAGAGCCTGTTCTTTGAGAGAGAAACAAATAAATACCCCCTGCCTTCATGTTCCAGGGGTGTTCTGGAAGTTAGCAATAACATCAGCAACTGTTGTACCTTGTTTTTCCTGCAGATCCTGTCAATTTTCTGCTTCCTGTTCCAGAGCCACAGGGTGTTGCTGTGTAAACTTCACGACCTCGTGTTTCTAGGCCCGTTGTGAGGAATCCTGGGTTGCTCCTCCTGCTACGGCTTCTGCTCTGCACAGCCCTGGAGCGCTCGTGGCTTGGGACATAGGTGCAGTTTATAATGCTGAAATAAGTCCTCTAAGTGTAGAAAATAATAATGCAGCTTTAAAGCATTGGTTTTTTGCCTGTTAACGTGAACTATAAAGGCTGGGCTCTTGGAAGATGCTCAAAGCAATAGCTAGTTCCAACGATCTTGGGGGCAAATGCCTTAAAAAACTTAAACAAACCCGCAAGTTTGCTGGACTTGTATTTTTTTGCTGTCTTAGACCAGCGTGCTCAGACAGCTTATGCAGTTAGGGTTTCGTTATCTAATCCATCTCTGATCAGGCCGGATAAATGGTGTTTGGTCAGCGCTGATCTTGTTAGGAGGGTGGTGTAAAGCTGCTTGGGTTGGGATTGGGACAAATCGGATCATGGCTGCTATCTGCTCTGGAGACGTATTTCTGTTAATCTTGGCGTGGGAGGAGAAGGTCCAGAACAAGCTGCTGCTTTTTAGCTCCTTTTGGTCCATAAGTGGCAAAAATGAAGTAAAACCAGCCAGCAATGTCTCCTGGAAGTGTTTGGGTATGTTTGTAAGTTTTGGAAATGAAGGGGCCCCAAGGTACTGCTGCCTGTTAAGTGTAGCTGGGAACTAGCTTGCTCTTCCTTTGCTGGGTTGAGTGTTGAATCATTTGGATCAGCTTGCTGATCTGGGTTAAAATAGTCCTTAAACGGGGCGTGGGGAAGTTGTATTGGCTTAAGTCACTTGTGAAGCAGCGCCCAAATGTGGTTGTTGATGCAGCTGCTTTTGCTGCTTTTCAGAATAGGTTGAGGGCCACACAGATTGGAGGGAGAGTGCCGTTGGGGTAATCACGTCTTTTATCATGTGAGCAGAGGAGGAGGAGAAAGGAGCAAGGAGCGTTGTGCTGAGTAGGGAAGAGCTCCTCCTTTCTCTCTGGAGCCTCCGAGAAGAAGGGTGGGATCTGGGGTGCTGCCCTCCTCTTGGCCCCAGGTGCAGCAGCCAGGTTTGTGTCTGCTGCTGAAGAGAGTCGTTAATAAAAGATCTGCTGGTTGCTTTGTGTTGGCCTCAGTTAGTTAATGAAGAGACCCTTTGGTCCCCAAGCTGGGTTTTGGTATTTTCAGGTGGTCCAGTCTGGTTATTGAATTAAAATTGTGTCTGGGGGTAATAGACATCTGGGATTGGAGGCAAAATATAAATAGAGCTGACTTTTGCCTTTTTTTTTCCCCCAAGAATGACTCATGTATTTAGTAGCCTTGAATATTTGGGAGGAAATTATAATTAGGACTGATCAGCCAGGGAAGACAGTTAATGGGACTCTGCTTGACGTACGCCTTCATCCAGTCCTTGTAAGTCTGTAGTAGTAACAGTGGGTGATTTTTGGCATGGCACTTCAGGCATTTCGATATAGGATTTGTAAAGATGACTTGTGTTGCCGAGATGAGTCCCCTGTGATCTTTAAATAATGATGTAATAGGTGTTAAGTCTTTGGTCCACAAGGGAACCCGCGCTCCTCCTCTTCTGCGTGTGAGCCAGCAGGCTCTGCAGCGCCCTTTGCCGCCCTGAATCCCTCTAGCACGGCACGTCGAAGCTGTAAAACCCCGTGTGCCACCGAAGGACGAGAGCTGGGTCACTGCTGGTGCTTCTTGACACCCTCTGCTGCGGTGGGAGATTTGTTGAACAAAAATTCCTAGACGATCCTAAGGAAGAGAGTTATGGCTCGTGCAGCAGGGGAGGGCAGGAATCCAGCGGCTGTTGCCAATTTGACCGGGGAGAAAATTCCTTCTTGATCTGAAATCTGGCTGTGTGTGTAACCCCGAGTGAGGCACCCTAGCTGCGTACCCAGGACTTGGCACGAGTAGGAGCCCCGCGTTGGTCCTGCGTGCCGCTTCAAACCAGGGCTGGCATGTGGGGCTTCAGAGGGGGCAAGAAATGAATCTGCCCAAGACAGGTTTGGGTTTTCGAAGTGAACGTGATGCCTGGGACTATGATCAAGAAGGGGCCTGTGAACAGCAGCTTTGGTACTGCGGGTGACCCCTGTTGAAATCTGTGTTTTAAATCTTACGAAAGAGAACATCTTGTTCCCATAAATGGTGGAAAAGCTGTGTAGTCAGGTTATCTTTTCCTCCCCTTATTATTCATGTTGTGGCCATTTTCATAAGGAGATGCTGAGCAATACAGGAGGAGGGGTACAAAATATTCCAGAAGGGGGAGGAAAAAAAAAAAAGTTTTTAAAAGCTGTTCCCTGCCTTAGCTTTAGGCTGAGGTTTCCGGGGATGCTGTTTGGACAGGCTGTTGCTGATGTACTGACGCACAATGAATCTCCTTTTGCTGTTATTCTCTTATTTGTCCTTGTCCTTTGGGATTTTTGAATTTTTGCTTGGGTGTTATGAGTTACCTGAACAGACTCTGGGAAGATTTTTTAAATCTTCAGTTCAAAGAAAACTTCTGGCAGACAGACTGAAAGTTGGGCTTATAGGGATGCTGAAAACACTTTAAAGTTGGCTCTTTTCCCGCCACACTCAGG
Organism: Eudromia elegans; assembly: GCA_003342815.1. Classification (NCBI taxonomy): domain Eukaryota; kingdom Metazoa; phylum Chordata; class Aves; order Tinamiformes; family Tinamidae; genus Eudromia; species Eudromia elegans. Next base: position 110,526 of record PTEX01000184.1, read on the forward strand.
GAAATAGAAAGCATAGTGTAAGTATTCTGGATCGTTTAGTAGCCCTACAGGCTCAGTCAGTGTTTCTCTTTGGATTTCGAGGGCTGATGTTTAAAGTTGGTGGCCTGAGTTGTGCGGCTGGAAGCTAAATGGAGGTCTAGCTTTTCTGGAGATGGTTTCCTGTGTATGTGCAGCAGCTGTATGAACATTTGACTATATTTTATTATTTTTATTCCACACATGGAAATATCAGGGCTCTGGCACTTCGTAGAGTGCTGGATTGTGCCTTGCCTTTTTGCAGATGTTGGCTGGGTAGGCAACGAGATGGGTCAGTGCCGCGCCGCAACCGCGGTGCCTGTCCCTCAGGCAGGCTCCGTGCTGCTTTTCCTCCGAGTGACCTGTCTATCCAGGCTGCCCCCTTTCCATTTGGGATTCACGCTTCTATTTTCATGGCTATTGCAAAGACTGCTGCTCACTGCAGGCTTAACTGCTCTCTTGCCTCTGTGGTTGCTCTGGGGGCTTCAGTTCCCTAGTGCAAGGGAGATGCAAAGGAGGCAGTAGCAAAAAATATTGTTGCCTTGTCCGCGGTAGTGTTAGAGGAGCCAATTTGAAGTTGAACTGATGGTGTTTGAAAAGCAACGACCTCACGGAAGGTTTGTGTGTGTGGTCCGCGGCCCCCTGAAGGCTCCGTCTGAAGGACTTAGAGCTGGTCACTAGGAAAAATAAGCCTATCGTTAGCAGCCCTTGGTTTGCTCCTCAGGAAGCTCTGCTGTGTTGGGGAGTGTCAGGGGTCACTTCAATTGAAAGTATTTAAAATGTATTGGTCTGGTTTTATTGGCTGGTGTGGCTCAAGGTAAACTTCTGTTTCCAGGTGAAGTGAAAGAGAAGGACGGGTGGCTTTACTTGACTGGTAACCTGCTATTTAATTTGCCCATCTCAGGTATTACTTGACCCTCTGTATGTGTTTGTGCTTTTCAAATGTAATGGCTAAAGGATCAGGGGAACCTCCAGAAGTGAAGTGAGAGAAGCAATTAGAGGTAACGAGTTCCAGCTCATTGAAGCAGTGTGTTGATCTGCATTTTACAGTGGTTTTGAATGGATGCTGGAGTGTAGCTGTCATGAGATAATCCTGATGTTTAGGGATTAGAGCTGCTTGACTGTGTTTTGGACCTTAACTCCCTGTGCTCTCCAATATATTTAATTTTGCCGGCAATCTTTTGTAAGTTCAGGGAAAAAAAGCTGTTTTGAAATGTGTGTATCTTTTCCTCAGTGCTGCTACCTCCCTCTGCAATGTTTCTACCTCTTTCTGTAATGTTTTTATGAGTACATTTTCACTTTTGCACCGGGGTACAAATTAATTAGGTATTTCTCTGTAAGAGTCAGGCCTGTTGTGGGCAGGGACTGTAGAAACAGTCCTTACTGGATCTACAGTATGCCAACATCCTGCTCTGAAGCGTTCCTTATCACACGTTTCCTGCAAAGCTGTGCCAAGGTACCTCAGCAGTGACTTCAGGAATCGTTTCCCGGACCTTGTCTTTTACTGAGGATGGCCCAGGGAATATTAGAAGTTTCTGATGTGAATTACCTGTTCTGGATGATTTCTAGAATGGAAGAGACTGGTGAGTAATTGCAGTCTCTTTCTTGTTTGTCTCGTCCTGAAACCACCCATGGTGGCTCTGTTATTGAACTGGAAAGAAAGGGAATGATATCTACTTGAGAATTATGTGATGTATTTGAGTAGCTGTAACGCAGAAAAGGCTGTATACAGAAGTCCAATTTGACCTTCATCCAATGTCCCTTTGGGTAGCGCAGAAAACATCCGTGGTTTCTGCTAATTCAGTTTATGAAAAGGTGACATTTGGTCATTCGTGTCATTGCCACCTAGTAACCTGTGAGGCTGGGGAGCAGGATGCTCCTGATCCTCGCTAGACAGAAAACGGAGCAAGAGATTTTTGACTCCCGTCTCTTGTATGGGAGAGCTCACCCTGGCATGTTGTTAAAGAGATCATGCATTGCCATTCCTGGTGCTTGTTTTTGCCTTTGTCTGGGAAAGGTCATTTGTGCAGGAAAATTGGATGCTTTCTTCAAAGCCTGTGGGCTAGAAGCAATTGTTTCTTTTTCTCTTTATGAATTCCTTTGTTTTATCTGCTTATAATTGCTTCAACAGTAATATAAAATTACCTACTATAGAGATGAGAAGAGCCTGTGCTATTAAAAAAGAAAAAAGGGGCAGCAGAGAGGGTGGAGTTAAGGAACTTTTTACCCTCTGGCTGTATGTAGCTAAATTTCCTTTAATAGAGAGACTAAAGAAGCAACCTTATGTGGCATTTCTGTGTGTGCGAATATCAAAATATTCTCCCTAGAGGCCTTGGAGGCCCTGGGATCTGGATCCAGCTCAGGTTTCTTCAAGAGGCTGTAGTGCACTCGTAGCTGAGGCTTTCTGCAGAGCTTTTCCTGTGCTCTTGCTTTAGGAGATTCTCGCAGGCATTTGGGGTGTTTGGCAATGTTGGGGGCGATGTCCAGGAATAAAATCCCACCAAGGCTTCACTTTAAAGACTCAATTTAGTATTGTGTGGGCTGCGAAGAGACTGTAGATGGGATCCTAGGCCTATAATTTGCTCTTGCAGCTGCAGTTTCCGTGCTTGGAGAGGGCTGGGAATGTCGCTTTTCCTTGAATCTGCTCCAGCTCCTGTAGGCTAATGAGACCAATGGAAAAACGTGGATATGTAGGATGCACTTTGTCTTGTGGTTTGGCTTTTTTTTCTCTTTAGGACCCCTGGTTTTGCAAGCAGTGTAGCCAAATGTGCCTCCTAGAGGAGCATATGTGAGATGGGATTTTGAAGCAATTTGTGTCCTACCTTTTGCTTTGATCTTTTGACTGTTTAGCTTCCGTTCATGAGACAGAAGAAATTAAGGTAAACATGAGCATGCATTAAAGGACTTCCCAATAACTTTTGTAATTCTCCTATCCCAGAAAGAAGGTCTGTCGAAGAGGGGTCTCTTTCCTGTGACCACCTCTGTTACCAGTTTAAAGCACCTTGTAGCGAAGCTGTGTCAGGATGGGGTGATATTTTTAGGTGCTTTGCTATGTCTGTTGGTAAGTTCTTCTGGAAGCTCATCTTTCTCCGAGTACCCTGTGGTGGTTTCTGGGTTTACATTTCTCTGTGGTGCTTGTTGTTAGTCCCATCAGTGTCACCAGGCACACAACTTGGACTAATATGTGAAAATCTGAAAGACTTGTTTGGGAATGAAAACCTGGGCTCTGTTGTTGTAGCAGAAGAGCCTGATTTTTACTATGGAGCATCTTGAAGAAGATCCAACACTGTGGTGGGCATTGGAGCCAGTACCCCAGCAAGTGCCTGGTGGGAAGAGGATGTGTATGCAGGAAACAGTGCATGAGGGCTCAATCATGTGGCCATATGCTTTATTTTTATAGATGACTTAATCTCTTTAAGTGCATCAAAGGGATAATTCTCACTAAGGTACTGCTGAATCTAGTGGTAGTTTTGTTATCAGTTAAAATGGGTGTGAGTTGAGGCTTTGAATGGAGAGCTATTCAATATTTCATTTCCTTTTTTTCATCTAATATGTGACCCCTAACTATTTACTGCAGATAATCTAAACCTTGCACTGAATACAGAACTATTAATTTTTAATGGCCTTTTCTACGGTACTTTGTGCTGTAGTGTGATACTTCACAGATACTAATAATCTCATTTTTTGCAGTTTTTCTGAGAGAGAAAGCAAAGGTATCATGTCTTATTTTGGAAATGGGGATTTGCGGTACAGGTGATATAGGAGCCTCTTAGGAGAGGGAAGCTGCGTGTGGACCAGATTTGGCTACTAGCTCCCTGCACTGGCTGGCTGGAGCACTGGAGCCGCTGGTCTGGGGTGCAGAGCACTGCTGTTCCCTTTGGGGGGCTGTTGTGTAGCATGGATGCAATGTGGGGTTGGTGGGAGGGTGTATGTTTCACTTGGAAGGCTCGGGTAATGTGTACCTGCTGCGTCCCATGGTTTCTTGTTTTATTTCACTTCTTCTGCATAAATGTTTGGCTCTATTTTCTTGTTTCCCCGAGTAGAGCGCTTAGGAAATGGCAGATGTGGTACTAGCAGTCTGGTATGTGTTGTGCATCTGCAACTGTCATCCGCAAAAAGCCCTGCAGAATAGGACCAGGGGTTTGAACTGGGTGCCGTGTCCTTTTGCCACGAGTGCTGAACTGTGACACTGGGTGTAGGATAAAGCAATTTGGGCATGGGGGGGGTTATGTCCCACTGCCTTTTCCTGAAAGGTATTAGGGCCAGTGTGGCGGTGCCCTCTTTGTGCCTTGACACATGCCACCAGCTGGATATAACATACTTTTCTGCATTTAACCCCTATACCCAGGCAATCCTTGGAAGCTTCTGGCTTCCTGGGCTAGTTAGAGTTCCTAAAGTGTGGCAGTCCTCATGTCAAGTGCCTCGAGTTGTAGGAGCGGAGCTGAGTCAGGAATAATAGAGGCAAGGTAGGATGAATTTGAATGGAGGTGATAGCAGCATTTGTGAACATTGCCATATACACATATACATTGTATCCCTGTCTGCTGATTGAATCCTTCCGGAAAAGATTTGGTGCGTTTCACCATCCTGCCTGATCTCTTCTGTGCTCTTTCAAGTGCAGCGGGAGTGTCGTGCAGTCAGTAGTGCCAAGTGTTTCAAGGATATCCAGGAGAGTAGCTGCTCTCTCTGTGTTGATAAATCACGAATTAGCACAGCTGAAAATTATTCATGCCTCTTGCTCTGGCCTGAATCGTCACTGTTTATGGGGTTGAGGATGTACTTAAGCTTTTTTTAGGTCAGCCGTTGACTGACTATTGTACAGATTGTCTAAGGGATGGGTTTTGGGGGGAACTTGTTGAATGGATAAAGCCTTTTTTCTTCTGAGGCTTTTTCTGTGTGCGTGTTGTTGTGTGTTCTGTTGGTCAGGGCTGAAAGGGAGAAGGATTGCTCTGCTGATCAATTGACTGTTTTGATTGGGAAATGTATTAATTATTTGTGACAGTCTTGCATGCCAGGAGGAGCATGGGTTGGATTCATGGCGTGGACCATGACTCCTTTAAGGGCTAAGAATTTTTTGATGAGTGAATGCACTTAACCCCAGGCTGTTAGTTGATGGATGTAGATGGAGCATATCCATGTCGGTTGAGAAGGTTTCCTTAAATAGGCATGACCTTTCCAGTGAAAACAGAAAGATAGTTCTTTGTTTTTTATTTTTTTTTTCCAGCTTGGCATTGGATGCATTTTTGTAACTCATGATTACTGCAGGCGCTTGCCATTGAAGGAATAGCTTACAATCATGGCAGCTTTTTAGGGCAGGATTTGGTTAGCTCTTTTGGAGTTTAATAAGGAGGTTGACCTGCTTTCAGCATGGACTTTGTGTTTGTTTTACCTTCTCTGTAGCAACTGTTACTTTTCTCATTTGGTAATCTGGGTTTTCCTTCCTTCTCCTTGTAGTGCCAGAAAAATCTGAGGTGTCTCTATGTCTGAAGACAGACTAGTCAGTTTTCCTATGTGAAGAAGGTATGATGATTGACTAGGTCTTTGTTTCATTGTATGGTAAAAACGCTTCTCTTTCTGTTGGGTTTGGTATTTTGTTGGTGTTGAAGTCATTGCTGTGGTCAAATTGGGGACAGTGATCATGGTGCTTTAGGGAAGCTGCTGGCCATGGAGCAAGCAGAAGGGAACGTGGTAACAGTCTCCTATAGGATTCTTTGTTAGGGAGGCCTCCAGCCTAATCCCTAAAGCAAATCCCAAGCGTGACAGGCAACTAATCCCGCCATCTCCGACAGGAGATGGGACGTTTGAACCCTTGGCTGTGGCGTGTTTACTGAAATCCTCCTCGACAACTGGTCTCAGCTGTTGCATCACTGTAGCTTTCAAGGCATTAGAAGACTCTTGTATGAACCCTGCAGCCTGTGCTTGTCTCCGAGTAAGCATAATATCTGTGTGGCTTCTGTCTGCTGTTAGATATTATTTGGGATTCCTTCTTGTAAATTTGATGTTTAAAAAAGAGATGATGCAAATACATGAAGAAGGTGTAGCATAGGGCCCCCTGATTGACTGGCTTTGATGGCAGAACATCGTGAAGTGTTTTATTTGGATTGTGCATTTTACCTAATCCTCAAGGCCAGTCTGAAATAGAAATATTTTGCCTCTGTTTTCCAGAACAGTTTCTTACTTTAGGATCCTGTTTCTTGATCCTGATGCTCTTGAATTTTGTAACTGAGGTTCAGAGGCTTGTATGTTTTTCTCTCTCTCTCTCTTTTTTTTTTTTTTTTTTTTTTTTCACAATGATATTACTTTCGTTTCCAGAACAAGATTTTAAAGACCATCTCTAAATCTCTGTGCCCCTGGAGCAAGAGTGAGTGTGTGGCATCCTCATTCTGCTATGGGAGGCTGCCTGTGAATTCCTACTACTGCCAGACTTGGTCTGTCTCTGCCTTCCTGGGGTAGGATTTTGGGGCATATGGTCACCCTGAGTAGTGCAGAGCTTCTCCGTAGAGCACTGCTCAACTTTACAGAATGTCTAGGTAAGTATTTCTCTGCCTTAGTGTAAATTTTCCTCGGGAGCAGAAGCTGTTCAGGCCCAGCATGATGAGCTTCAGTCTCTGGGAGCTCTGTTTATATACAAGTATTACAGGGTAGTACTTCATATGGTCTGACACTTCATCACGGAGGCAGCTGTCTCTAACAAGTTACTACAGAAAAAATAAGGAGGGGAGGCAATGAATTATATACAGGCTGTGTTAGAGTGGCAGTGCTATGGAAATGGATTGCACAGGGAAGTGAGAATGGGATATGGCACCTTTCAGCTCCTCCAGGCTGCCTTCCAGCTGAGCCCGGCCAGGCTGTGCTGCCTTACCCTGGTGATTCAGGCGAGACTTTCACCTCTGGGTACTGTTTAATTAGCCCTACATCCTAATCACTGGACGTTTTCTTGTCGAATACTGGCTCAGCATAGTATGTATGAAGATAATTGGCAGGGTATAAAATCTATGGGGATATGGGAAATTTCCTGTTATTTGGACGAGCTTGAGCAGTGAAAATGTGAAGTGTCCTACAGTGAAATTTCGTCGTGTGGGTGGTGATGATAACCATAAGCAAATTATACAGTGCCATGTTCAGAGCCCTCGGATAGGTTTTGTCATGGCTTCTGCTCCTGTTCATGGATTTCTCATGTAGCTGAATTAACGAGACTGGCCAATTCATTGCTGCAGTTTATAAGCCCTGAGCAGCAATGAATGGGGCATCATTTCATGAGCTATTTGGAAAGGGAGATTATACAGCAAAAAGAAGCAGCGTTATTGCTTGAGAGAGAGGTGTATAGTCGCAGCTTGGAAGCTAGGGAAGAAAATAGGGATGGGTTCTCGGAACTCCTTTTCCTTGCTCACTTCCAGTGTGGCCAAGTCACCAGGGTGAATTAGGCAGCATGAGGGTTTCCTCTGTTGTTGTTGTGTATCTGCTAGACAGGCTCATGTATCCATGCAGTTTGTTCAAGGCAAATAGCATTACAGAAATCAAAGCTGATCTCTTGGTTCCTGTTTATAGATTTAATCCTTTGTCTTTAGCAGCTAAATATCCCTGTATTCTTTAGCCTAGCCTTCGTTGTTATTATTGAGCTGCTCTTAAGTCCCACTGCGTGTAGCTGCATAGCATTGATGTTAGAAAGAAAAGTGTGGTGAAAGATACGCAAAAAAACGAAACTACTCACACTGTGTCCTCTGTGGAGAAGCAGAAATCCTGGAGCATTGGGTTCAGTGGATCTTCCTTATACTTTTGCTTTGAACTAAAAGTCTTCCTTAACCCCCATAGCCTCCAGAGAAGTGTCTGTGGGAACGCATGGTGAGTTGTACGCTGCTACCATCTTGGGCTGTATCAACTCGGTGTTGATAAAAGATTCTCTCTGCAGCTGTTGCAACTCTGGCATCTTTCTCCAGCAGCAAAATTCCTTTGAAATTCCATACAAACGTGGATTAACATCCTGTTGTTAGACTTGTTTCCTGTCTTCTTTAGGCCTGTGCAAGATGAGTAGTGTAGTGGAGAAGGTTGTACAGAGAAGGAGGTTGTACAGAGTTTTCTATTCTTTTCATGTCTTCTCCTATGAGTCTTTGTAGCTTCTGAGCCTGTGATGATTCTGTGAGGAATCAGTCCTGCAACTGATTCACAGATCTGGACTTCAGCAAGCTCTGTTTGCTCTTCTTGCCTCTTCGTTTCAGGGGTGTATGTGGAACTTTGAGGTATTGCTGCAATCTGCATAGCAGAAGGTTTCCCTCTGAAGCACCTAATGGGTGGATGACCAAAAAAAAACCCAAACCTCTAAAACCTTCCAAAGGCTCTTGAAAAAATCTGTGCTTTGCCAATGGTGTATCGGTACTGTTGGCTTGAGCAGAGTTAGGCCTCCTCGTGTAGGTTGGTGCAATAGCTAACACTCCTTTTCCCCACGGCATCAGGGACTTGGTTTCCCCTGGGTAACTCCAGTACCAGAGCTGACAGTGAATATCTGCTGAAAGTTGTCTTTGCATTTGGCCATGAGTTCCCACTATTTGTTTTTTTCATGCTCTGATAGAAAATGAATAATGCCCTCCCTCCCACCCCTCCCCAAAAGAAAGTGCTTTGCCAAATCTGGCCGAGTTCACTGTGAATGGTTTTATGGCTGTCTGCCTACTGGGTCAGGTTTTAAAACGTGGGGCTTGTGTTCGTGCCTGCTGCTTGGGAGGGGATGAGGGGCCGCGTCTTTTGGATCCAGCTAGGTGCTGGCCTGGTTTACGTGCAGAGCAGGACTCTGCCCCTGGTGTGCACCAGCTGCATCTTCCACGGCAGTTTGGTCTGAGAGGGGGATGCTGCAGTGCTGCTTACTCTGCTGCGCCAGCTGCACGCTCGGTCTGCTGCCACAGCGAGCGGGTGCAGAGAGCTAAACGGCTGGAAACTAAATATATATATATATATATATATATGTGTTTGCAGCATTGCTTTTTTGCAGGTTTAGCTCTCCAGCGTGGCGCTGGAAGCAGTTGCTGCTGGGCAGAAATGGAGGGGACCATTCAGGACCATGGAGGCCCTAACCCTGCGTAGAAGCACCCAGAGCAAAGGCCGTGGGGCAGCAGCGAGTGCCTGGGCTGGGCTCGTGGGCTGTGGAATGAGGTTAGGTGGGAGCCTCTTGGCTCTAAGGAGCACTGAGAGTGTCTGTTACCTGCCCCGACAGGAGGCAAAGCGGGGAGGAGGGAAGAAGCTAAGGTGCATGTTCCTGAGGCTATAGGGTGAGACCAGGTGCTAGGCTAAAGCAAAGCAAGGAATCAGCTTGATTGTTCGTTTTTCTTTTTCCCCCTCTTATGAGTGCAGCAACTTTGTCTGTTATGTGTTTTCTTTCCTCCTCCTTAGTGCCCATTTCTAATCGATAGCTGCATGTCAGCTCTCAGGAGGAACCCGGTGGACTCTGGGAATGACATGCAAGGAGACTCGCAGTAGAAGGAAAAAGCAGCCCGAGGAGCCTCTCTGCCGCCGCGGCCCCATGGAGGGAGCGGGCCTCGTGCCTCGCGCCTGCCGTGCCTGTTTCGCTGCACGTGCGGAGCCCCGGGGGAGCCAGGGCTCTCGCAAGGGGCCTGTCGCGGGTTTGACGCCGATAGGCGCTCTCCATGCCTCTCCTCGCACCAGCGCCGCTTTAAAACCGAGGGAGTGTCGTCTTCTCACTGCCTCCCCCCTGGAGAAGGGGGAGAAACGTGTGTTGGCCCTGCAGCCCCTCTGCAGGTGGAGGGAGTCGGGCCCTCGCGGCGGGGGCGGGCGCCCCTTCGCTGCGCGTGGCCGCGGCGCTCCCGCTCGCCGGCACGCGGATGCATCCGGCGTGGTGCCGTTGCTGCTCGTTGCCATGGAGCCCGCGTCGCCGTGGGCTCCTCGGAGCGGCAGTTCCCGCTGCCTGGTGCAGAGCGTGCGGGGAGGCTGTAGCCGGGGTGGCGGGCACGGGCTGCTCCGCACGCACGAGCTCCGTGACCGACGGACGGGCTGTCACGGGGAGCAAGCAGGACGGGCGGAGGGGACAGGATGCCCTGTGATAAAGCTGGCCTCGGTGTGCTCCGTTTCCGCTGCCCGTGCGGGCTCGCGGGGAGATTCGCATCCTTCCTTTTAGTATAAAGGGGCATCTCTTGTTTTTATATTCTGATTATAGAGCCGAAGCCGGTGCAGTTCTGCCCAAGTGACTCTACACCGGTTTGGAAACAGAAACCAACAGCTAGAAAACTTTTCTCAGGTTGAAGATATTAACCTGCCCCCTTTCCAGCTTTTCCTCCCTATAAATATTCCTTCTCAACTCTTGTTTTGCTCTTTTCCTGTAGGCTGAAGGTCGTGATGTGAAATAGCTTCTGTTTTCTTGGAATGAGAAGTATTGGTTGTGAAAACTAGGGCTGGAAAGGTGTGGTTCAGGAAGGCTGGTCGAGTTTTCTTGTATTCCTGTGGTAGGAAAAGGCTGAAACGTTTTGATTGCTGACCTGGGTGTAAACCTCTGAGCGTCTGCACGTGCGATGTGGTGACAGAGGCAACAGATGCTTGTCTTTAATGAGCTTGATAAAAATCTTAATCTAAAGCTAAAGAAAAATAACATCTCATGTGTTTTCACTGAATTGAGTGGTGTGTGCTAAAGCACTCCAGCATTGCTTGTGTTAGGCTTGGGCTCACAAGGAAAACAAGAACAAATTCATAGTGAAGAGCTAATGGGAAATCAGTGAATTCCTTGAAAGATTTGGGTTGGGGGCAGATGAGAGCTGTAATTCTGCTCCAGAATTGATTTGGAGTTTCTTTTAATTCACTTTTGGAAGCAGCCTGACACCTCACAGCACGGGCAATTCTGCAGGAGGCCTTGTCTGGCCAGCCAGAGATGCGTTGCACAAGTTTCTCTGGGGTTCTGGAGTTCCTCAGGGTGTCTGCTGCATTAAAACAATAGCCTAGTTCTGCATACATGAGGAATAGTCCTCAGGGGTGTGGGGAGGCTGATGATCCTGCCAAAGGGAGAAAAATGAATTGGTCTTCTCGGAATGGGCAAAACTGGGACCTTGTCTGAATTTTGCTCGGTTGATCTCGTAGCAGCTGCTTCCAGCTGCCCTCTGGATCCTGCCCCCTGGGACGCTGCTGGTGACTCACTTGGCTGGGATGGTTTCCACAGTGTGCGAAAGATTCATTTCCTAGGGAGTAGTAACACCAGGAAGAGGAACAAAATCTGGTTGTTTGGTCCGTGTAGTCAAGACTGTTTTGTGTCTGTTTGATTAGCCTGCTGCTTTCTTTGCTAATGCGCCAAATATAAACGGAGGTGCTAGTTCAATACACTTGAAGTTACAAATGTCAGAGGATTCGATGGCTTTATCTTCCTCCTCACAGATCTGATTTGGTTTTAAGTACTGCTGCTAAATCTAATGATGCAGTAATTCTTGTTAATTAAAAGTGATGTGAGGCCTCAAGTAAGAGCGACTTTGTATGATTTTTCCCTTCTTGCTTCTCTCTTTCTACCTCCTTTTAAAAAGGGAGAGCCACTGCTTGGCAGCTGTTTTGAAAGCATGATATGAAGTGTCAGATGGCTTAGTCTAAATATGTCATGTACAAAGCTTATATTCGACTCAAATGTAATTGTTAATGTTTTCTGTCGGCAGTGTTTTTGGAGCAGATTTGTATCTTTCAGCCTGACGGCAGAGTTCAGTGCCGTGAAGATAAGGGAGCTGGCATGGGAGCCCAGGCTTGCAAAGGTTTCCTTGTGGCCTGGTGTTCAGTTTGGGTTTCTTTGTCTCCTGAATGGCAATCTGAGTCCTTTCAGGCCCCAGGGAGGTCTGTAATGGGACAGACATCTGTGCTTAAGATGCTCGCCTGGCCTGTCTGCCTGCACAGGAGGATAATGTGTAGAGAATGGGATATTTTTTCTTTATCCCCTGGGGCTCCCGTTGAGCCCAGCGGACCCGATTCCCCCTCCATCTGCTTATCCATGAGCCCTTGTGTGGCACCATTGGCCGAGCTGTTGGAGCGAGTACGTGAGCAATAGCGGGATGGCCCAGGAAGTGCAGAGCACGGGAATAACGCGGGTGCTGCTGTGGTTTCGAAGACTCAGCCGTGAATCACTCGGTCGGAAAGTCCTTGAGAGCACAAATGATGGAAGGAACTTTTACTCACTGCAGACTGACTCAGTGCTCTTATCAGCTGCCCGGTATGTGGCGAGGCTCTGTTTTTTGCCCTCGGCTGCTATAACTGCTGTTGGTTCATGCCCTCACCTATTCTGCGTGTTTTGGTTCCGGCTCGTGTGGTAATGTTGGATCCTTGTGTTTAGGGCCTATCTGGCTAGCGGGGATCGGAGGCAGCGCTCTCGTGTGCTACAGGCGTTTGTGTCATGTTGCAGCGTGTGGAGGGGGAGGTGTACATTAAAAATAGGAGCACCCAGAATGTGGGGTTGATCTGGCAGATCTTTCCTGGCCTTGAGAATTGATGCCTTCCAAAACAATTTCAGCATTAGGAGTAATTTTGTGGGGATAACTGGGGGGAAAAAAACCTAGAGGGATGCTTACTGCTCCCACTGTGAGGTCTTCCCATTCCTGCTTGTGACGAAGGAAGGAATTTTATTTCTTGAGTGGGGCGTGCTGAGGTTTTGATCAGTTGCTGTTCTTGGGGTCGGGGTGAGGGTGGAGAGGGCAGAGGACTCTCCCTGGCATGTGCCTGTGTGGTCGTCCACAGACCTTACAGGCCTGCACGGGGTAATTTTTTTCCTGAAGCTGTTTCCCTTGATGCTATTCTGAGTCGATAAACTTGTCTCTTTGGAGGTTAACACTCTGCCTATCCGCAAACACCTTTCTGATTGTCCTTTCTTATCCCCTTTTCCCGCTTTCCCTGGGTTTGGTAGACCAGCGTAACATTAGCGCTGTAGCTTGCAAGAGGCTCCATCTTTCAGCTTTGGAGGCCGGGCTGCCCTGGAGCACATGATCACGCCGGTGGCTTTTCCTCCTCGGGAGACACAGGGCGCAGTGTGCGGAGGGAACAAGCAGCGCAGTGTGGCAGCCACGTCGGGCAGCACTGGGAGGCCGCGGCGGCCGCTCGCGCTCCGCAAACTCCGCGTTTCTGCCCCAAAACGTCGGCGTGCGGAGTGGCTGACGGCGCTGCGAGGCCGGCGTCGCCTTCCCTTGGCGTCGTGTAAGCGATCAGGGTGCCTGAATTATTCACTGCTCCCCAGCCCGCCGTCCGGATTAAATTCCCCGGGCGGCTTGAAGGCGCCGTGCCAGCGCCTGGTGATTAATTCCCTTGCTTTGCGTGCCCCGGAGGTGTCCCGCGCCGTGGGAGTTCTGCGGAGAGGGAGGAAGCCCATGGGGCGCTCGCGGGCGGGAGCCCTGCCCTTGGGTTCGCTTGCCGCCCTCCTGCAAAACTGGGTTGCCCTGCAGCCTTTCCATCTGCCCTAGAGGTGGCTCCGGCCGCGTTCTCCGTTTAAGTGTCTGTTGATGAGTTTTCCCATTTTTGTGTCCGTGTTGCAGCCTGTCTGAAGTCTGACTGGATTCCCGAGGCGCGATCGCTCTTTCTGCCGCCTCTTCTTCTGTGGTGTTCGGCATCCTGTGCGCGTTCTGCCGATGCAGCGCGGGTTTCTCTGGAGAAACACATCCTCGTTATTTGAAATGCAACCTGAGGTTCTTCTCTTTTCCACATCCTGAGTTCTCCAGGGTCACTGTGTGGAGAAGCGGCCTTGGTTTACTCGTCGTCTGAGAGGAAACATTTCCTTTATTGTCCTCGTGGAAGCCATTTCCCATGTGCCTGCAGTTGTACTCGTTTGAATAATTTTATTGCTAAATGTTTAAAAGATCTCTGCTGTTCACGGCATCACGACTCATGAGAGCAGCCTACAGTAAACCTAGTTTATACTTTGAGGAGACCTTCTGGGTGTATGTGGTTGATGCGAAGGCAGAAGACATCCCTGCTTTTCTTTGTTCCTCTGTGTATTTTTTTTTCTTTTTTTTTTTTTTTTTTTTTACCTCATTTTAGGCAGTTGTAGCAGGTGACTGGTCCCTGGAGTAGCTTTCCTTGACTGGAGAGCTCTTTGCTCCAGATGCTGGGTAGGTGAGTGGAGTATTCCCACCTGTTTTTCTGCCTGGAGCGAGTATTCCTGCCTGTTTTTCTCTTCCATGTGGTAGTGTAAGCGGGCCCTTTCTTTATGGCATTTTCCTTGTCCAGACTCTCCTGGTGATTTGTTTGAATGAATCATCCCCCATGTTGAACTGAGCTGTCTAGTAGCTGTGTTGAAATTTTAAGACTAGTGTATCTGACTAGAGCCTAATGTGAGTAATAGGAGAATTTTGACCAATAATTCTCCTCAAAAACAGGTTTCTGTAGTCAAGGTGACAACTAAGTGATTCCGAGTACAAAATGGCAGATGATTCCTCACCCTGCCCTGTGCAGTTCCTGCCCTTTTAGATTTCAGTGCCTTTTTAAAGTGCTCTGGGTCTCTCAGGTCTGACAAGAGCTAGTAAAATGGAGCTCTCTTCCAGGGAGAAGCCAAGGTCTTTCACACCAGAGGCAGTGCTGGATACTTGGGGAGGCCCCTTTTCTGCTGGCTGGTGGTCGTTTCAGTATCGCTCACTGCGACTTTTCCATAGCAAGTGGCAGTGGGGATGTGGTGTAGCCCTTTGGAGAGGGAAGCAAGTCACAAACCCCAGGAAGGCCTGGATGTGATGCTGGCACACGCAAGGCTGTGTGCAGTTAATGGTGATCGAATTAAAATAGCCTGGAGCGAGAGAACAGGGAGCGATGGCACCCTTTTAGTCCTTCCTGTGGGAATGGGGAGAGAAGTGGTACTCGGTGTCAACAGAGGAGAGCAAGAGGAAAGGGAAACTTGATCCAAAAGGAGATCTCTTTTTGTTTTTAAAGTTGAATGAGTGGGAAAGGAGACAGCAGGAGGCAAGGGTGTTTTCCTGTGAAGCACGCGGTGCTATTCCTGCTGGAACCACGAGAAGATGCAGTGCTCTGCTTCTCCATGAACACAGGCATGGAAGCGGGTGGTGTTCCCTGCTTTTCTGCAGTGTGTGAAAGCATTCAGTCCATCCAGAAGCAAACACACAAGCTGATGGGCCTGAGCACTTGAGTGGTGAGGCCTACGTGTGTTCGTTTGAGATACCTAGGCTGTATTGTAATAAATAAATTACAATAGAATTACAAAAGAATAAAAAGTTTATTCTCTTTCCTTCCCTCTTTGCTTCCAGGAGATGGTTGGCTGTTGCAAGAAAGGAGGACTTTTCCAGCCCCTTCCCTCATACTCTTGAATTTATTGGGAGGCAGTGGGAGAGAAAAGCAGTCTCATTCAGTCTATGACTTGCATGTGTTGAACCCCTCTGTCCAGAACGTGCATCGTGCCCCTCTCTGCAGCTGCTAGCAGCTCTCCTGTGCAGCAGCAGCGTCTCTGTGGAATTCCAGCATCTCTAATTTTTTTTTTCCCCGCTGCTGCAAATAATCCTCCAGGCACCAGCACTATCTTTCAATCGACTCTAACTGATGCAATGCTCTCTTCATGCTGTTTGGGATTTGGGAGGTCTGGTGTTTCACGCAGGAGGATTACAAGCTTTATTTTGACACAAATGTTTGTACACTGCAAATGATGGTGTTGGTGCCTGAATACTTGATTTGTTGGGTGCTGGGAAGATAGTCCGTAAATCAAAGGACTTTTCCAGGCCTTTTTTCCTTTCTCAGACAGTTTTAGCACTACAAATTCCCACAGCTGTTGGCTAGAAGTTTTAGGCAGGTGTTGGGTTTAATTTTTGGTTGGATTCATATAGATATATGTACATAAAATATGCATGTATGTACGCAACTGTTCCTGTCATAGTTTGGATGCCTTTCTGCCAGATTTACTTGTTGCTTATCTTTGTTCACTCTTTTTTAATATAAACCAAAGGCTTTGCTATATGCTTTTGCTAGGGGATGTGGAGTAAAAATGTTCCTACCGGCCCTGGACAGTGAGGAAGTTTGTGATGCCCCTTAGCTTCAAGTAGCGTATTTTGCAATATATGACCCCTGTAAAAGTTCACAGGTGCATCTACTTTGCCAATTGTACGGGGAATTCCAGTATTTCAGGGAATTAATTTGTAGGCTCCAGTTGATGCCTGATTGGATGTTTCTCAAAAGCTGGAGTCTTGCGCTCTGACTCTCTCACCGTGCTGCAGTCCTGCTGAGAGGTAATGAAAACATGAATAATTGACACCGGATCATATTCCAGGTTTGGGTGGAATCTCTTAGCTCTTTTAAGTGTGCGGATCTGGCTACCAGAGGCCGTAGCATGAGGGATCAGTGCAAGAACAGGTCTAAAGAATGGATCCATGATGACTGTGAATGCTTTCAGAGGTCTGGAACCGACTGCCCGGAGAGGTTGTGGAGTCTCCCAGAACCCACATGGATGTGATCCTGGGCATTGTGCTCTGGGTGACCCTGCTTGTGCAGGAGGGTTTGACTAGATGATCTCCAAAGGTCCTTTCCAACCTTAATTGTTCCGCTAGGCTTAGCAGTGGAGTCTTCACCATGTCTGGCTTATCCTACATCGGCAAGCCTGAAGTCAGCTTCAACCAGTTCTTCTGCAGTTGGTCTTGCAAAGTCCTTGGCATCTCCTCGTGACAGTGGAGCATAGGCCTCTAGTGAAGGGTGTTGCTTTATTTATTTATTTTTTCCTGATACAGCCATGGATGTTATGGATAGAAGCACTACAAACAGAAGGGATTTATGTGTGTTTGTGTAAATCCAGCAATAAAAAAATAACAGCATCTGTTTCTGTGGGTCCTCGCCAATTACTGATCTGAAAAATAGCTACCAAGTGTGGACGGATTTAATTGATGGAAATGCCTTTTCCATGCCCTCCCCCTCCCTGACTCTCACAGCTCCATCAATAATTAGCTAAATGAGCAGGCTGGCACGGCTCTGGATACCCGTGGCTATTGTTTATAGCATACCCTTTTTGCTCTTGAAAGATCGCTTGATTAAACACCTCCACTTTCTGCTGGAGCAGAAACAGGCTGTAGTCGCTCCCCACTTCTGAGCGATGAGGTAAGGACGGACAACCACGGCGTGTATCTCATTAGGCCGTGCGTTGCCAGCTGGGTTGGAGGCCCTTCTGACATAGGGAAGGGAAGCTATGAAATGTGATCAAAAAGTAAGACTCTCTTCTGTCTTCCTTGGATGTCTCTTTGATGTTGCTAAGAATCTGTTCTTCAACCGAGTAAAACCCCTGAATCTTTTCACGGAGCCCATACAAGAGGCTAAAAGTCTGTGTATGTCCACGATCAATATTCCTCTAAGAAAGAGCTTTGTGGACAGAACTCGCCTTGGTGCAGTTTTACTCTGAGTTTAAGCCCATGTAAGACTACTTCCACTGAAAGAAGAGTCCTGCTTTCCCTCTGACTCCTGCCATGTGGTCCTGCACCCTTCCTGCCACAGGTGCTAAGGATTAAGTGGCCTGTAATGACCACTTTTGAAGGTAAAGCTAATCCTTCTCCCTTTCTGAGAGATTAGCTTTCCGGAGGATCTGCAAGCTGATCTCCCTCAACACCTTCTTATGCGATTCCTACTGCACATGCATGAGATGGAGCAGAGATACGCAGGTGCGAGCGGGAGGAGGAAGAAAGGGTGGTCCCTTTTGGAGGTGGTGAGGGCTTAGGTTGGCTTAATAGGCTGTAAAACTGAAGAATGTGTTTCATGTCAGTATGGAGTTGAGCAAAATTGAATTTTAGTCTCTTCAGACCCTAGCTACAGAGTTTTGAAAGGTGGGAACAAACCTCTGAATTCATGGGGCTGCAGCTGTCTAGAGCTTTGGATAAAAATGCCATGTAATTTTACAAAGAAACCATTAAAAGTTAAGCAAAAGCCCTCCCCAAAACCTTTGACTTGCCTTTTGGTCTGCTCTCTGCCATGGTGCCTTTGGTCTGCCCCAGTTCAGGGATTTGCTCTGGTGCTGGTTTCTCTCATGAGAAGTGCTTGTGTGTTCAGTGGGAGGACGGCTCCTTTTTTTGTTTGTATTTTTTTCTTGTTTTCTTCAGGTGAAGGTGCCGCATTCGAGGAGGAAACGTGATGCTGTAATTTCAGGAGCAGAGTGTTTTGAGATCTCTCCTGCTCTGCATTTCATCTGTAGATTTAGGAAGGGAACTGTAACTACTTAATGCAAATAAATCTCCAGAGTTTGCACAGGAATGAGTTTTCAGACTAAATCCTGGAGGAAACGAGACTTAACGTGAATGTGCTGTGACAGTTCCTTCCCACACGTACATGTTTATGAACCCAATGGTAATTTCAATCGCGCTTGAAAACGATTTTAGAAAGGAGAGAGGGAGAAAGGAGGAGGACTGTAACGATGCCACTTTCCTAAAAGCTCCGTGAAAAAATGTTGAGGTAGATCCAGATGAGCACCCTGTGGAGGGAAAGGCCATTGGGATTTGTGTGCCGTGCACTCCCTGTGGATCAAATAAATGGATAGGCAGCCCGTGCAGCTCCGGACCAGCCACAGCACGAGTTTTTGCATGGTGGGAATGTTGCAGGGGGCAACACAAAGCGGGAGCTGTGGTTAGTGCTGTGGGAGGTCGGAGTGGGAAATAGCCAGCAGGGCAGAGGACACAGAGATACGAGAAACTGGTCTGGGTTAGTTCTCCTGCTCGTACTGTGACTTGCTTATGAAGGGGGATGGATGAGGCTTCGAAGCTTTTGTGTGGCGTTGGCAGGAATGTGGGATCTGGGGTTTCCAGACCCCCTCTGGGGATGTGTGTGTGTGTGTTTCTCCTTCCAGTGGCTCTGCAAAATCCGTGAAGACAATAAGGTGGGACTCGGGCTCTGTACGGAGCCACTCTTCTATCCGTGAGGCTTGACCTGCCCTTGAGGCTGGCAAGTGGCAGAAATGCTCGGCAGTGCTGAGGTTTGCTGCGAGCAGCAGCCCTTCTGCTTCTGGCCTGCTCGGCAGACCTGAGTCTCGCAGCCGCTTAGGTGTGTGGGGCAGCAGCCGGGCGTTTTAATGCTGCACCAACCACAAAGATCTCTGACCGCTGTCCTGACCTCTCCCAGACCCGAATTGTTCCTAAAATCTCTTGTTTGATTTCAGCCTTATTTTTGTGGTTGAAGGCTGTATTTATAGTTGGGATGGAGACTGGTATGAGAATATTGCAATGTCTGATACTGCTGGCAGTCTCTCGTTTCATTTTCCATTAATACATAAGGTTCTTGGCCTTGCTGGGTGGATTGCAAGCAGCCACAGCAGCGGCTTTTCCCTTATAAGCAGGACTAGTGCTCTGATCTGGGCCAGACTTAAGAATTCAGACCACTTAAAGGTACCTTGCGGGATGAATTTGCTCTCCGCAGTAACACGATCCTTCTCAGAAACGCCTTTCAGAGTGGCTTGTCCCGCTTCTGTGTGCGGCTAAATGGAAACATGAATTTACTGTAAATGCCTCGCTGTGTCCGTATTGCAGGGCTGGGCTTTGTTTTTAACCTTCCCGTCTTCCTGGAGCGCTCCCCGGCCTTCTTGCATGCAGCCTCCCAAACGAAGGGCAGATCTTTCTTCCTTTCGCTTTAAACTTCAAACAAAGCACAGAAATTTGCCTCAAAACTGCTTTAGAAAGAAGGGGTCCCTCCTCTGGGAGGGGAGGAGGCTCCCATCAGCGCTCCCTTCCTCCCACTTTTAACCCCTGTCTAGCTGTAGCTGTGGTTGGCAGTGTGGTTCTTCGTTCCTCTTTATACGTTTTGGGTCTGGGCTGGACTGGTTTGGTTGTGGGGCTGGGTTGAACCATGGGCTGTGACGTGTCCTACAGGACAGTACGGTAGCTTAGGCAGGGTTTGTCCCTTTCCATATGTGTGAGGGCAGCTCCAGTGCCAGCCCCTCGGGCGGAGTTGCTGAGGGTGTTTAGCCAAAGTCAGCATTGCGGGAGGTGGGTGCGACAGGAGTGGGTTCCAAGGAGTCTGTGGTTAAGGATTGAGAAAATCTGTTATTTTAAAACTTTTTTTTTTAAGCTATTTTTATATGTTATACTTTGATAATGGAGGGCTTTGGCGTACGGCCACATCAGATTAAGAGTGTTTGTGGCTCAGAGAAACGATGTTTAGGTAAGGAGAAAAGCAAAGGCGAACTTTGTGCAGCAGAACGACATAGTACCGTGGTAGGAATCAGTTGTGTTACTGTTCATATGCAGTTCATATGCTGCTATGTTGAAAGGTTTGCTCTGACTTTGCTTATTGTGTTTGAACTCTTTTTTTAATTGGTAAATGTGTATCACTTGAAAGGAAAACCCCTGAAAAAAGCCAAGGTGCAGGAGAGGGGTGAGTGAAGGTGGAGGGAAGTTAAAGGCTCTTGCGGGAGCTAGCAACTGTTGCAGCCTTTATGCAAGGGAGTATCTCCCTAATGAACTGTTACATGGTGATTTGCTCGGGTCGGATTGGACAGTCATGACCCCTGTCTTTTGCAGTTTAAAACACGGGCAAAGGTGGTTTTGGAGGCGAGTGCTCTCTGTCGAACACGCGCTGGGTGCCAGCGGCTGGCGCGGCCCTCGCAGCACGAGCCCTCTCCAGGGTGGAAGAGTTCAGTCTCGCTGGCGCGCCTGGTTCTTGGTGCCCCCGGGCAGCAAGGGAGCGTCGCCCCGACGGTGTGCTCTGCATCGTGGTCTCTCTGCAAGCATTCCTATTGTTCTCGTTATTATTTTAATTCTCTCCTGAAGCGAGTGTGTCTGCGCAGCAGTTTGGCAGGGATGAGAGGTTCAGAAGAGGCCCGTTTCTCCTTCAGTGGGTGGCTCCCCTTTGGGGATACTCCAGCAGGAGTCCACGCTCTAGGTTCTCCCTGTGTTTGTCCTCCCGGGTTCAGTTAGTGCCCTGGAGGCTTCACCACCGGTGCCACTTGTGCAGGAGCGAGCGTGCAGCCCAGCGAGGGAGGGCGTCCTGCCCTTCTGTGCCCCGTGCGATGCCTCTCGTGAGCAGAGGGGGCCGTCCTGCTGCATGAGCTTTCCTTGAGGGGTCCCCTCTGCTGCACAGGCGCCCTTTTGTTTGCTGATCTTGCAGGAAGAGGAGCGTTCCAGGAGGGGGACGAAGGGGCCAGGCTCAGTGGTCTTGAGTGATTTTTGTGTGTGTGTGTGTGTGTGTGTGTGTGTGTGTGTGTATGCGCGCGGAGGGACGGCCTGGGAGTTGTTCCTCGCTAACTGCTTCCAGATGGAGCTGCTGGAGCACAAAGACTGCCAGTGTGCTTGGGGCGGCGGTGACGGAGACCCGCTCCCTGCCCCCCGCGCTTCCTGCGCAGCCCCGCGGCCGGGGAGGCCTAATGGGAACCAGCCGGCGCCGCGGCCGCCCCGGCCTTCCCGCGGTGCGCCGGCTCCGTGCTTCCTGCCTCGCCGGGGCCTTTTCGCCCTGTGCTGGTCCAGCGCCGGCCCTTCGCCCGCCTGCCCGCTCCCAGCACGGCCGGGGGCTCCCTGGAGAAACTGGGCTTTGGGAAAGAGTCTGCGGCAGGAGCCTGGGGAAGGGATTTCTCTGTCTAGGGCAGCTTCCCACCGCCAGGCCGGGACGTGCAGGGCGCAGCAGCTCCCTCTCGCACCTCTTTGCCTGGACTTGGTGTGCGCCTCGGAACGGTGTGCTGTTTCACCTTCCCTCGTGCCAGCTTTCCTCAAAGGCTGGCATATTTTTGTGTCATCGTGCCCAAGCAACAAATCAGTCTCACTCCTTCCTTCAGCAAGTAATATAACAAATGATTCCTTGCTGGAAGGAAAGTGTATGCTGCTTTTCTGTTAGCCTTTGTGCAGACACCCAGAGGCTGTTGTTTCAGCATCTTGTTCTTCATCTTCTGACTTCCCTTCTGCATCTGAGCTCTTTCGTCTCTCTCTTCTGTTCTCTTTCTCCATCTTGTCTTCTGAGAAAGCATAAGCAGCAGAGCTGTTTGCTACGGAGAAATTCTGTAGCCCTCCTCACCTCGCAGAGCTTGCAGCTGTCATGGATTTTCATGCTCTGTGTTAATGAGTGGATTAGCAAGAACTGCATGTGACATGTTCTCTCTGCCCCATGTTAATCATGGCATCTAAAGGTTTCCTCAAAACTGGCTTTTAAAGCCTTGTTAGGGCTCCTGCTCTGCTTCCTGCTAGGCAAGAGCAGGAGTGAAGCCATTTTATTGTTACACTGCCTACTAAAAGAGAAGGGAAATCAATATTATGTGCTGGTGACTTCCAGGCATGCGGATTGTCCTTGTGTTTGCTAGATCATAGATGTCACACAGTGCACAGTATTCCCAGGTGTTTTAGATTGCACTGGCCACATCGTTGCCAGCATTGGTCATGCCAGGAGGCTGTAATCCCTTTTATGCACAGAGATGCTGCCCTATGTAGCCTGAAAAAAGGTAGGTTTTTCATATTTAAAGTTCTATTAAATAAATAACATCTCTTCAAGAGGCCTAAAACATCCCTTGACTGATCTGGAGAATGAAGAACCCAGTTGGTGGAAAGCATCTTCTGACCTCCAGAAATCTGCTTCCATACCATTAAATAAAAAGAAAACCCTGAACGGTTGCAAAGAATCTCTGTAAAATACTTCACTTTACCTGTGAAAGTGCACTGTGTGTGCGAAAGCTCTCCTTCCCTCTGCAAAATTGTGGGTATCGTCTGGGCAGCCTCCTGTGGACGTTTGTCAGCTTAGAATCCAAATGTGTGTAAACTTGATGCATGCTAAGCATTTAACAGGCCTGAAGGCTTAAATGCTGCCTTTTTATACATGTGTATTTGTGTGTTCAGTTTTACAGTTCCGTCTGTGCCACCTGATTGTTGTTCGTGTAGGTATGGAGCTTCTCGGAACAGACGTGCCAGGAGGTTAGGATTAAAATGAGGCATATTTCAAATACAAACTGGTAGGAAAAGAGCAACGTAGGAAATGCCGTGGTGTAAGGCAAGGACCAGCACGGATATGATGATCCCTCTTCTGAGCCAGAAAATCACACCAAGAAGTTTGGGTGACTTGGCTGCTGCTCTGTGTATGGGGGCTGCAGCTTCCTCTGAGCGCCGCCTTGCTTTGCCCTGCTAGTCCCTTGCCTGGCTGTTTGCTCCAGGTTATTCGAATTCTGGTCGGGGCAGAGGCTATTTTCGTTGGTCTGACATCACCTTCCTTTCTTGCCTTCCCTGTGTCGCTGGGCCGTGCGGCAGCGTGGAGCTGGGACTCTGCCCTGGAGAGGTGCCTGTCCCTTGGCGTGCTTTTCCATGCTCCGCTTCCTGTTGTGCGAGGCCGGCCTGGCCTCTCTTTGGCCTGGCCATGATTGACGTCTGGCCCGTGGGTTATAGCGGAGGAAGGAGCCCTCGAGGCCCGCCCCGAGCTGTGGGGTGTGAGACCCCGGGATGTCGCAGTGCGAGGCGGGAAGCGCACAGAAACACACACAAAAATCCCTTTCTTTTCCTTCCCATCCGCCTGGGTTACCTGATGCCATTCACCATACGGGAGAGACAAGTTTTGAGCTTTCCCCTCCGTTTTGGGGCAGCTTCTGCAGTGCCCATGGCATTTGCAGTGCTGGGAAGGCCCGGCACGGAGGGCTCCGTCACGAGGGCGACTCTCCGTGTCCGGAGCGGAGGAAGGAGGCGCGGCGCGGCCCCTCCGAGTGCTCCGTGTCCCGCCACGCGCCCGAGCTCAGCTCCCGCTCTTGGAAAACGCGGTATTTTTAGGAGCAGGGGAAACCTGGCAGGCGGCGGGGCCGGAGGCGGAGGCCGCGGTCGCCCGGGCGACGGGGCCAGAATTCCAGGAAGGAAGAGGGGCCGCCTGAGGGCCGCCTGAGGGCCGCCGGATGCCCCAGGAAGGCCCGGCCGTTTCTCGGGGCGGGATCCGCCTCCCGCTCCGCTTGGTGCCGCGGGAAGGATCCCGGGGCGGCAGCTCCTCCGGGCTCGTTTTCCCAGAGCAGCCGCCTCGGTGCGGAAAGCCGCGTGTGCCCCGGCAGGAGCCTCTTTGCGAGCGAGCAAGCGCCGTGGTCTGGCCTGTGCTTAGCGTGGTGGCCTTTGTCAAAACCTCGTGCTTTTAATCCTCGGCCATACGTTAAAAAAAGAAGAAAATTGTGGAGTGAAATAAGAGCCCTATTACTTACATCTCTGCAAGCAGCGGTTTTGAAGTTAGTGCGCTCGCAAGGAAGCAAATAAATGGACCTCTTCTGCTGCGTGACGTTTGTGTGTTGGGAGCGGGGCCAGAGCCGAGCACCAAATTGAATTGAGAGCGCGGACGGCTAGAGGGAAGCGTCCCGTGCTGTAGATGCAGTTATTGGAGCTGCAGAGCGATTAGAGAGCACTATACATCAAATTAGGATAAGTATCAAGGGAGAAGGGTGACATTAAGATCCATTTAAAAATTACTTTAGTTCATTTTTTTTTTGTTAATAATCTGTAGTTCGGCCTCAGATGCTTGCTTTTCCCATTAATTTTGTCTACAGATAATTTGAAGTAGAGAGATGACACAGGCAATCAAGGAGGTAATCTGAATACGTCATGCACTTAGAGAAAGAAATAGGTATTTCCTTTTTGCTGGCTTACAGGAACTTGTCCAAGGAAGGCTTTTGAGAAGATAGACCTTTTTTTGTTAGTAGTAGGTAATAAAGACAAGGCATTTACATTCTTCCTTGGGCTCTGTTACAGTTAAGTTGCAAAAATACTTTGTCGGTGCCCCAGAACCACAGGGATTCTGTCTTTCCTGCTATGGAAGAAATAAGGCAAAAATGATGATGAGCCCACTGAGCCTCTGACAACGCTGTTGGTGTTGATGTCTGGCTCACGAGCTTCCCCTTCTTGCGTTTGTCACTTTGAGATTGATAGCCTTAGATGCTGATGTTTCGGTGCTTTCCCTCCTCCTCCTTTAAAAAAAAATCTTATTCTTTGGGTTTTAGAAAAAATGGCTTCTATTTGTCTACTGTAAATATCTGGTAAATGTGTAGCTTGTGCTATCTTACCACTTACATTCCATCTTGCTCTGAGGAGGAATGAGTAACTTTTTGCCTCTTTTATTTCATTGATTTTGCAGGCCAGGTGTTTCTTGTGCTAGAGCTCCCCTTTTCCACTGCTGTCCAAGCCAGAAGGGAGGAAAATTCAGAGTTCTCCTGTCGGTTTCACTGTTGTTGCCCGGAGCCTGTAGGCAGTTGTGAACATTAGAAGAACTGCATTAACTTCATGCCACTTTCCTCAGCATCATTGGCAAAACAAGCATACTGAACACCCACAAAGATCATGCTTGGTCACATTTCTATGGTTATCTTTGCAACCCAAAGGACTTTACAATTTTTTGAGCTTAAGCTTGGATTCAGCAGATACTGATTCTGTTTCTAAGAAAATGCAGGTGAATTTACTAAGCTGAAAATTCCTATTAGTGATGACTTAAGGCTGCAGGCTTTAAGTTCAGCTTGGTAGACAAAAAACAATTGCCAATTAGGCCTCTCTGATAGAGTTTTCTGGCAAAATGGTGAGTCCGTAATTAAAGATTAATTTGTTTTGGAGTCAAGTCAGGTCAAAGAGAATTATTGTCTATTTGAGCTAAAATTTAGCTCTAGGGGACTCTTAAACCTTTCAGCTCTGACATTTCTTATGGATGATGAGTACTCGGCTCCTCTGTCCTTTTTCATAAGTAGCAGGATGTATAGAACTGGTCGTTTCTTACTGGTGACGGCTGATGAAGTGTGTTAGTATCTTATTTTGCTCCCTCTTTCATGCGGGTCGCGAGCAGCTGAGAACCGCCCCTCTGCAGTAAACTAAGTGAAGAAGCATCCCAATGGTGATCTGATTTGATTTTCGTGGGCTGGCACCACCTAACTAAATTTCTCTGCGAATGTCTGGCTGCCTGTTGGTGTAGAAAGAGAAATGTAATTGATGGGAGCGGGCCGTGAGGGAGTTGGTGTTAGCTGGGGCTTCCCTGGTCCCACCAGGCTCCTCCTGGAAGACGGGTCCCTTTGTGCCTGTGGGCAGGGTGTTTACCTGGGATAAATCGTAGCCCGCTCTCATTTTACTCTCATCTTCAGGTAGGTTTATGTGTGTGCAGGCACAGAAAGGGATTCGGCTCGATCCTTGGTTTCTGCTTCCTTACCTTGTTTAGATCCCGTACTACCTAGCAGGGATTTTTCTCTCTGGTCTTAACTGGATTGTTCTGTTCCAGTCGTAGGAGTTTAACTCTTTCACTTCTTGCTCTGCTTCGGCTTCAACAAAAGCAAACCCTGTATGGAATAATCATGCAGCAGGCCCTGGATTCACCATTAGTGACCTGTAAAATTGGCAGTGCTGGAGATTATTGGCGGGAGACAGTTTCCCCAGGCGCATTCGGCTCTCTTGGAGAGCCGGGTTCAATTAGAGCCATGAGATGCACAGCGGGGATTTTGCAAATAGTTCAGTCCTTCATGGTAGCCTTTCCCTATGAAACGCGGAGATATCTTTGGCCCTTTGGTGACCTTAGTGCTCCAGCTGCTGTCCTCTTTCTAACCTCTGCTTTTTCCAAAGTCTTGATTCCTAAAGTCCTTTCACCTCTTCTTTTACCTTTTGATGCAACATCCCCTAAACACCTCTAGCCTGTGGTTTGTGGTTTTACCTTCCAAAAATGAAGGGAAAGTTGCTGACTTTTTTTTTTTTTAATTCCACTCAGTTTATTTTATTCTTTTCCACCGTCTTGCATGCCGCCCTCAGAGGTCTATAATCATCTTTGTTGTCCTTCTCACGCTCCTCTGATTTGCTTCTGCTTATAAAACCTGTCTGTTTCTGGAGCTAATGTGTCTTTGACTTCAGGAATCCCGTGAATCCAGTTTTGTCTCTTTTCTGCTACTGCTTTGTCATGACTGTTACTTTCATTAGTCCCCAGGACCTTCATCTCCAAAATAATGGATTTTTTCCCCTTTTCTTCACGTATAACTTTCTGTTTTTGTTCACTGCCCATATTGTTATCCGTGGTGCTAACGTCAACATTAGTTCCTTATTCTCTTTGTGAAAACCTTCCAAGATGTTGAGCGGTATTAGAGTTCACTGGGACACATGCTGTGTCCTTAAACATGTGTAGAAGTATTGTTTAAAAATGTACCTGAACTGGTCTGTCAGGAGAAGAGCAACACCAACCAGATGCCTGTTGCTGTTATCTGGAATAGTAACATGGAGTGTGTATAAGAAGCTGTGATCAAAGTATTTTCTTGTAATATATGCTTATATGAGGCAAAATTATGGCTATGCAATTTCATCTTGGTGTTGCTTATTATTTATATATATAAATATATATACTTTTAAATTCACAGTAAACACAAAAACTAGGCTGGGCTGTGCTTCTATAGTTCTTAGTCCTCACTTGCCTCTTCCAACTTCTGTGTGTTTTGTTTCTGTATTATTTGCAGAGTTTTGTGCATTACCTGCATGTTCCTTATTGCTGTATGGAGAAGCGAGTGCTCAGGGTGCTCCATATAACTATTTACTCTAAATCCCCCAAACGGGCTGCCAGCAGTTTTGCACCCCTGGAAGCTTATGCAGCATGCCTGTTAATGCAGCCTTGGCATGAGAGCCTGGAGAGAAAGGCGTGATGTTTCCTGGCAAGTTGCTGCAGAGCATCCCCTGGGCAGGTCTGAGGTGAAGAGGGAGAGGGGGAGGACAAATAGGAACTTAAAATAACATTGCTAGTCCCTGTGTTGAGTTATTGGCGTCCTGCTTTCTGGCATAAGTTATATTAAAGCATTCTTGCATAAAACGTGAAATTATGTCAGTGGTCTCGTGTTCATTGTAGGGCAGAAGGCTTCTCTCCATTCGGAGCTGCCCACTTTAAATAATCCAGCACCAGTAAAAACAAAAAATAAAACATCTGTGTAGTCAACTAAAGGTCTTATGAAGACTTTCTGAATATGTAGTTGCTGTCTACCTTATGGTAGAAGCTACAACCCCAGAATGACATTGCTTTTGATAATTTGGGATAGTTTTGCCTTGTTTTGTCAGGATTCTCCCCCTTTCCATCTGCTCCTCCGCCTCCATGAGTTACTGGAAAAAAAAAGCTTAGGAGTTCCTCCATGTAAGCCATAATAGCAGAGAGGAGCAGGCTAAAAAAAATCACGGAGGACTCCTGCCTCATTGCCCCTAGTAATTCTACCCAAACCACGCTGCTAAAATAGAAGAGTTTGAGAATTTCACAGAAAAATTCCGGAAGTGTTGGAAGTTCATATATTCATGAAAAACAGTGCGACAGATTTCTTACTAGGATGAGAAGTACGGATTGAGAGCCCTTTCTGCAGTGAAGGAAGAAAGTCTAGAGGATTGATTTCTTATTGGGAATGTGTGAGATATTGTCCAGGCTTACCAGGCTAACTTAAGTTATACTGACTTTTTCTCAAGCTTATGTTAAAGAACTAGAATAGCTTTGGAAAAGAGAAAATTGACACTTTTATAGCTAATGTTTAGAGACTTAATTTTTCCACACTGAGTGACGTGGGCAGAAACTTCTGTAATTTTGTGTCATATTTTGTTCAGTTTACATGATGGTAAATGAGGTTTGCATATAAGGCTGCTTCAGAGAATTACAGAAATTATGCACAAATGAAATTATGGGGAGTTATGCTTATTTTAGGTCTGTGGTGCTTTCTTTTTTTGGGCATGATTTGGTGTATGCATTATTTAGTTATTTTGACTCATGAAAAATAACAAGTTGACTGAATACTTTAATCTTTGCTTGTTCTTTCCCCATTTCACTCAGGTTCTTGTTTTCAGCTGAGCTGAGACAGACCTATAATTCCTTGGTTTCTCTTCCTCATAACCACTACATTCGGTTTTTCTGTTCTTGTCTTGCAGAACGAGCCTCTGACTTCAAGTTATCATGGATACCCAGCAAGAGACAATCAAGTAAGAGCCTGATTGCAGTAAATTAACGTGTCTGCGTGTGCGTCTATACACATATGGATGTTTTGTCGACGGCTTCCTGATGCTCTTGTTTGTTATGGAATAGCAATTGTTCTATTATGAAATGCTTGCAGAGATCTCCGGAAAACTGAATGCTCTTGAAGGGCCCCAGCAGTATGTGGCAACTTGCCTGGTAGGGGGTTAAACATGATCCGTGTTGCCAGGGGCTCAGGAAATTCTTTATTCTTGAAGATCTTGTAACTTAAAATCTCTATTCTAAGCCCCTAGTCTATCTTCTCAGCCTTAATGAATGTAGATGTTCAGTGCCAGTGCACTCTTGGCCCTGTTTTATTGTTATTGCTGTAATTCTAGCATCTGGGGAGGAAAACAACACTGAGTTTTTGTGAGTCCGCTTTGCTGTCGGAGTGGGGAATAACATGTCCCATTGGGTTGTTTCTAGTATTTATGAACTTGTCTTGCCTTCCTTTCAAAGTCCATCAGGGCACCTGCCCCTTGCTCTAATTCAGGTTATTCTAATTCTAATGCAGTCAGAATTGTCAGGTTCATTGCATTGTGCCTCTAAGCTTTCCTTTGCCTCTGAGCAAAAGACAGAGAAATCCCAGACAGTGAATCTGCACCAAGGAAGATAGAGATGCTTTGGAACAAATGAAATGTAGTGGATTATAAGATACAACTGTCACTACTTAAAATGAAGTTATACTTTTTCAGGATTCTGTACTGTTATTGCAAAGCAAAGTATGAACAAACATAACAGGAAATTAATATGCACAGAAAATCAATATCACGATGTGTTCCAGTAATGAACAAATAACAAAACCAAAGAAAAGCTCTTTAGCCCTCTCAGGTGCTGCTATATAAAGAAAGTGATTTTCATTCTGCCTTGATAGGAATTGCCTATATGTACCTTAAAGGGGGAGATGTTATTGCTTCCACAGTGCAGCATCAGCAAGTGAAGAGCTCAAGTCTTAGTGCTCACAATGTGCATGTGAAGGTTCCTGTAGGAGGAAATTATTTGGTTTATCTGTTGAGGTATGCCGCACTGCTAGGTTCTACAAAGCCACAGTACGCATTAGCCTGCCCTGAGGGCTGTGATGCTGGGCTCTCCAGGCTGAGTAAGGGGTACCTGGGTTGTCTGAGGGGCACATCCAGTCACGGAGCCCGCAGGCCTTTCACAGAAGGTGCCGTGTCGATTCAGCCCACAGTGTGCACCCCTCTGTGGCAGTTAATGTTCTGTTGCATAGGGTCAGTCACTCCTGCCTTCAGCCTGGTGGTGAGCTAAGGTACAAGTAACATAATTCAATAATGAAATTATGAAGAACCTCTCTTACTGAAAATGCCCTCTTGGATGTCTTTTAAACATATTCTGCCCATTTTACTGCTGCACTGCCCCCTTAGAGCAGTTCTTGTAACTCGCATTGTTCTGGGGTGCACCCTCTCTTCTGTGGGCGCAGGTGCTTTGCACTTAATTATACCTACTTAGGAGTGATTTTGGATCTTCTTGGTAAATCATTTTGGTGACTATCAGTGTGTGCTGCTTCACAGGTTTCCTCTTTCTCGACGCTTAATAATTCCTCTAATTTGAAAATCTGGAACTCTTCTTGCTGCTGGGTCACCAGATCAGCCTGGGAGGTTATACAGTGGCCAGAGTGTGAAATGAGAGTTTTTGCTTCATGGAACTTCCTTAGTGGATGAACAGCTTCAGTTTAACCTAGGTGTTTTCATTGTCAAAAAAATTCATTTATTTTATTTTATTTTCTCTTAGTAACATCTTGATCTGGCCTAAGGACTTTTTCTTATGTCTTGCTCTTGGCTCTGAAGGAGGGATTAAATTCAGATCTGGTTTTCACTAATGAGGTTTCCAGGCTTTTAGCTAATCTGATTGGGAGTCTCTAACACGATAGCAGCAGACAAAGAAGTTCTCTGCAGCCAGATGGGGCTGGGGTGGTAAAGACAGCAGTGCCTGATCCATCACCAATTTCCGTGCATGGGGCAGGAAGCCGTGTGGGATTTTGTGTAGCAACCCTGCCCTGGTAACAAAGTGGTGGTCATGAGATAGCAAGCCATTGCGCTAGATTTCTGTCAGTCTCCAGGTTAGGAGCTTGGCTTGATTTGGTGAGTTTAAGTTGTTTAAGTCTGCATGTCTAGTTGCCATTGCAGTTATTTATTGTCAGTATTCTTAGTGCCTTTTTTTTTTCCTTTACTAACATGGTGTTTTGCTTAGCACAAGTACCAAAGCTAAAGCTTTATTTCCAGGGTGCCTCACTGTGTGGCCACAGCAGTCTTGATAGAGGTTCTCTGGGTATAACCAGACATCTGTGTCACCTCCTGCTCCCTTCCCTTGTTTGCATGCCTCTCTTTCACGCCTCTGAGCAGTAAGTGCCCTTAATTGGTTGCTGTGAACCTTTCTCGATGCTGTTGTTACACCCTCTAGTGGATAAACCATACCCAGATGTTCCACATTATTGTAATTTTCCCTCCTTTCTGACAGTAGAAATACACGATTGGCTTGAGTCCTTACTTTGGCCATTTGGGAATGCTTTGGTCCATGGTGGAGAGCTTGTCTTGTATCCCCTCCCAGATAGTTAACAGTTCTGTCATCCTCGTGCGTGGACGGCACGGAGCCGGATGGAGCTTTCCCTCAGTTCCCGTGTTTTAGGATCACTTTGTGGCAATTCAGCGCTGCGGGTTGTTGCGCTCGCTCCTCGCCTGTCCTACCAGAGTGTGTCTCAGCTGAGCTTCTTGTGGTGACGGGGCTGGGGAGCACGCGTGGCCACATCGCTGTGGCCAGTGCTTGCCTAAAACGGTAAAGGTTTCTCCTGCTCCAAGCATTGCTATCGTAGGGCTCTGTCACAGCCATGTGAGAAGCTCTCTGAGACTGTTCTCAAGAATTTAAGATGTGTGTTTTTTGGGATGCCTAATGCAGCTATAGGAATGAATGGTAGAGTGTCCTTCCCTTTTTTCCAGTGCTAGTCTACTGGCAAGAATGGAGCCTGGCCTGTAAAGGGAGAGCAGAGGAAGTGTTAGTATAATGTTGTTAACAGAGAAGATACCCAAATCTGGTGAAGAGAGCCAATTTTCTGAGGTCTCCTCTGTCCTTCAGGTCTGTCAACAAAGGGCTGTTTTTCTTTGTAGCATGAGTGCCTGCTCAAGATGCAGTGAGCCAAGACTGCCTTGCTTCGCTTCCCAAGCTGTGACAAACAGCTCTGAGAGTCTATGGCATAGCTGCGATACAGAAATTGACTAGTACAGCTCTACTGATAGGACTTCTCCGTACAGACACTCCCTCAGAGTAACTGCTCTGCTTCCAGAAAGTTATTCCATTCTAAGTATGCCAGTTGGATTTATATATAACTAAAGCCTATGTTGTATTACCGTGGTGCTTTTCATGTCAAAATGTATTAGAAACAGTATCTAAAATTTGCTCGAGTTGCTGCTGAATACTGGCACATCTGGGGCAGAATCTGGCAGCTGCGTAGAATAATTTTGTTCCCTGATTTGAAACAGAGCAAGGAAGAAGAATGCTGTGCCTAGCTGCTGCTGAAGGGAAGAGAAGGAGAGTTTATGTAAGCAGGAGGTAATTGCACTTACTAGAACTGGGTTGGGATGCTGGAGCTGTTGCACCTCTTCTGTTGCTGAGAGAGAGCTTCAGCTATCTCAGCGTGCTAGGATGTTGCTTTGATGCCTGCTTTAAAAGACTGCGCTTTCATGGGTGCAGTTCTTAAATCAGTCTAGACAATAGTCTCATTACTAATGCCAGCATTATCAATCACAAGGGACTCTCCCTTCAGCGATTTGATTCCTGTGGCTGGCTTTCCATCCGCGCACTAGCTGGGCCCGACCTGTTGATCCTGCATGCGTGTGGATGAGTCTGTAGTCCGAGGTAGTGAGGGTGCCCATGGCAACTGCTAGTAACAGCTTTATCACTGTCCTCTCCGTTCGAGTTCAAGCTTAAGTTAAAATGTTGTTGGATCCTTTTCGGCTGTCAGCCCGTTCCCCTGAGTAGTTACTCGCTTGCTGTTTCGGAGTGTCTGGCGAGGCGTTGCGGGAGGCACGGGCTGCGTGCGCTCCCCTCCACGTGGCTGCGAGCTCTTCTGGATGAACTGCTTGGTGGAGACCGTGAAAACAGGAAGCTTCCCCTGTTGCTTGATCTTTTCTGGCAATTGTTTAGGAGATCCACGGTTGTTTGCTTCATTCCTGTGGGTCTTGTATCACCCTTCACTTCATGCTTTATTTCATTTTGTATATTTTTTTTTTTCTCCCCATCAGTCTCTCTTGAGGTAGGGAGTAGGGAAAGGAAGCTCTTCATCCTGAGCTGTGACGAGTTTAACCACTTTATTTATTTTAATTTGTACCATGATAGCACTGGCCAGAGTCTCTCCAGTGCCCTACTTTGTCAACCTGTGAACAAAGAAGCCCTGTCTCAAGAATTTAAGTAGTGTTCCTGAAAAGCATTTTGGTTTTTATTTTTCCTGCTTGTACCTAACCATGAAAACACCCATTCAAGTAAGTATGCTAACTGGCTTGGTGACTGCTAAGACTGTGGCAATAGAAGTGTTATGTCATTATTCAAATCCAAAGTATATTTAGTACAAATGCTTAAACAAGGTGATGGAGGAACACCCTTTTTGTTAAGGACCGGGGAAGAAAATCAGAAAGTATCTGAGATCTTTCATATGAAGTGGAGAAGACTAAGCTTGCCGTTCCTGGTGCTTGTGAGGTGCACGTCTTTGCTTGAAAGCAAAAACAAAATTTGGGATGGAACCAAGGTAGTGAGGAGAAACTGTTTTAAACATCTTCCTTATGTTTAAGATTAGGTGAGCTTGGCAGTCTTAACCCTAATCTTCCACTTCCTCTTTCTTCTTTCTGAAGCCTCTCTTCAGGCAAATAGTAAAATATTTCCATTCTGTACTTGACAGGACTCATGAGGTGTTCTTCTTGTGGCCTGATTGCAACTTCCTGTAGAAAATGAGTTTCATTTTGGCGAATGCAACCTGTGCAAATCATCTTGATGTGTTCAAGTGACAGGAAGAATCTGTGAGCTAATTACACACAGAAAGGTTTAAGGATGCTTACTAGGATAACTTCTGGTGGGTTACTCGGTAGAAGCTGAGCAGTAGACAGAGTAGTTTAAGTTGTGTTACTGAAAGGCTTTTAACATTGCAGGAAGGAAGGATTTCTTGGGACATCCTTTACCAAAGTGCATCCTACTCACTTTTTAACTCGGTGTTCATGAAGCAAAACAATGCTGGCAGAATGGAAAGAGTTAAGAGAAAAGTGATAGAAATCACAACGTGTGGGAAATATAGAAGACGGTGGAGTGTTTGGTTAAAAACTGAATGAGGAGTTGGTCACAAATTGAAGTTAAAGCAGGTCCAAATGTGGATGAAATGGAAGAGAAAAACAGACTCAGCAAGACCCCTTTGGTCATCTTCATGCCCAGGCTCCAGAGCTCTCTTGGGGAAACACTCTGATCTCTTGAGGTAATTGGAATTTTTGCTTATTTTCTCAAGACCTGATTTCAGCCTTAAGAAACTATTGGAAAGATCCAGGAATTGGAAGAAATTCTGAAACATATACCACTAAATACTGAGCTTCCTATAAATCTGCTTTCTGAAATGTCACTTGAAAGGTAGTCACTGCACAATGTCTCTCTTCCTTCCCAGGCCTTTCCTTCTGTTGAGGTAATCTCCTATTATCAAAATTCATCCTAGCATTTTAAATAATACACAAAGCAAACTGTCTGGCAGCTGACACAAGTCCTACAAACTGATAACTCTTGACTGTGTGTGTGTATATAGATACACACACATATATATATTTTTTCTCTCTCAAGTCATTGCCTTCTGGCTCTTTGAATATGAGACAGGAAATCTTTTCCTTATGGAGTATTATACCTTCTGTAATATCCTTTGTAAAAACCCTTGGCAATCTCCATTTTGGTGCTTACCTGACTGCATTCAGTAGCAAGACATATGGGGAAAAGTTGTGTGAAGAGAAGGAATGAAGAAAAAGCATTCTCAGGCATTCTAATTCAAATGCTTGGGAAGATATCCTGACAATAAAATCTCTTAATCCTATAAACAGCTTCACGAGGGGTGTAATGATTACCTTGCTGATAAATAGTCCAGCCAAAATACAGAACTGTAAGGCGTTGGCAGGAAATGGGCTGGGTGATGTAATACAAATTCCTTTCATGTTTGAGTTTTGTGATTCAAGTAATTCCTCATCGCCACTTAGGGTTAAAGAGAGGAGATATGACTCATTCTTCTTGGGAGAGGACCAGAAGACCGCCTTTTTTTTCAATGTACTTTTTGACCGTTGGAAGCGTTATCTATCCAGTGTCTGCAGGAGTCTGGGAGGCTACCAAGCCCGTCAGGTTTTTCTGGCACCAGGGCTAGTGGTTTGTTTAAATTTCCCCTTCTCAACCATCATAGAAGTGCTGTAGAACGTGTCCCACGTGTTAGAAATAGTCTGTAAAATGATCAGTTGGAGAATTGCAGGGTAGGACCAAAAAAGTGCAGACAAAACAGCTTGTTGATGTCGATTTTATCCTACTGAAGGACATAAAAGTGGCTATTCTGGGTCAGACAGGAGGTCTCTGCATTCCAGCGTTCTGTCTCTGACCGTGTCTAATAGCAAGTACTTAAAGCACAGTGAGCGGGGCCAAGGTTTGGTGATACTTCCTCTGATTTACTCCTTAAGCAATCTGGCGGCTTCAGTGTTTCCTGAGCCATAGATCATATACAGACATATATTATTTTAAATCACCTATAATAGATTTTTCTTTATTATATTTGTCTAAATGGTTTTTGAGCCTTTCTAAATCTTTGGCATCTGCAACATCCTGTGGCAGTGAGTGCCAGAATTTAGGTAAGATTGAGAGAGGTAAAAAAAGGAAGAAAAGGAAGTTTTTAGACGTAGAGCTGGTTTGAGTTGAAATCACTTTGGAAGCAATGGGATGAAGGATGTGAGGTCCTCAGTCTCCCGCATGTATACCCGGCTGCGATATCTCTGTGTGGATTAGGATAACTCATAACTGACAGATAAACACACCCCTCCCTCCTAAGACGGGGAGCTGAGGAAAAGCTGTGCGAGTCGCTTGCATCTACTTAGCATGTTTTTCTTTCTGCAAGTTCTTCCACCTTTGCGTGTGTTATTTGTAGGTTTCCCCCCTGTTAGGTAGGTCCTGCTGGGCACCGTGCTGCGTTGCTGAGGAGAGCCCTGCTGCGATGTGGCCCAGCGTTTAGGTCCGAGGGATGTGAGGGCCAAGGACCATCCCGATGCAGCTGAGGGAGCGCAGAAGAGAGCGAGGACGGTGGAGGGGCTTTGGATACAGGATCCCCCTCATGGAGGGCCTGGGGGAGACGAGGCTGCCCAAGGCGGCCAGGGGGCCCCATTGGGTGCCCCTGGCAGAGGGGGGCTGCTCGGGAGGCTCTGGCTGAGCTTTGCCAGAAGAGGGCACCCAGTGCACAGCAAGCGCTCGGCGGCCAGGGGCCGAGGCTCCTCCATGGAATGGGTGCTCCTTGGGTCCAGGGGGACGTGCAGGGATGTCTCTTTCCTCCGAAAGCTATTTCCATTTTCTGAGGCATATCTTTAACGTTATCCCTTGGCATACGTTTCAGACTCTTGCCTTACAGCAGGAACGCCTAAAGCTTTAGGGAGAGTGAGAAAAGTGTTCAGGGTCCTGGGTCTGGAAAGCGTTTGGTTCTGGTGTCTCCCAGTGGGTTTTGGGGAAGGCCATCCTTGATGAAAGGAGCTTTTTGAGGGCTGAGGAGAGAATCTGTCACTGCCTGAACAGAGTGCAGGGATCATCCAGGGAAGTCCGTGTGGTGACGATGGAGATGGGGCCTGCTGTCCTTCCATGATACCTGCTCAAAAACGTGCTTCTCTGAGGGGCTCAGATCCTTGTGTGATGAGGCAGGAGGAGGCTGCTTTGTAATGTACCAGCCTCCAGCCTCCTACAGAGTAGCTCTGTGCCTTGGGGTGGGTAGGCAAAGGGGAGAGGCAGGAAGGGTCTCTGAGCAGGAGAACTGGTGACGGAGCAGTTGTCTTTTGGCTGGGAGGCCGTGTGAGCAGCTGCTCGTGCTGTCCTGCCTTTAGAGAACCTGGAAGGGTGGTAAGAAAGATCAGATGTTTACAGTCAGGTGCTCTACTAATGAAAATGGAGGCAATGACAAACATATATTGGTATTTTTTAAGGATTAATCCCATCTGATCAATTTAATTTTCTCCTTTGACATGGCAGCAGGCCTGATGGATGGAGAATGCTCCTCACTCTGGATTTAGTCTCCCATGACCTTCACATAAACTAGGAAAATGAGGTCAGCGTGAAGTTATGATGGGGCTGAGCACCTCGTTGGAAAGCTCTAACTGCAGTATTTGTTTTCCTTTTTCTGAGTTTGTGTTATCTGGACTCTTAACGTGGTCTGCCCTGGCTGCTCTTTTGTGTTTTTTAGCAATGATTAGGATAATGGAGTGATGACTGAATATGTATGTGTGGGTGGCATCCTGTGGAGGGACTGGAGGCCTTTGGAAGGTAGGATTAAGGTGTTACAAAGGTCTTTGAATTCATTAAATTGAAGAAATCATTTGAAATACAGCAATAAAAAAGAACAGTAAAAGCAAGCTGTGTTAACTGTATTAATATTGACAAAAAGACCTGAATATGCAACATAAAATCGGGAGTAGCTGCTACACAGTAATGTCGAAGGAAGGATCTGGGGTAATAGGAGATAACAAACTGAATCTTATTGCTCTTAAAAAAATGAAGAAAAGGAGGCTTAGCCTGGCATAAGTGGTGTGGGGAGGAGAGTGAGAGGGACGAGAAGTGTTGTAGAGCGTGGGCAAAGATGGGTATAACTGTAGTATTTAAATAAAAGATTGCTATAAAAAGGATAGCGACTGATCATGTTCTATGTTCATCAAAGCTTAATTTGCATCGGGGAAGGCTTAAATTGGGTATTATAGGGTGGGACTTTTTCTAATTTAATGCAGTGAGGCACTGGAATAGACTAATTTTGGAGGCTCATTCCTATTTCTAGGAGTCTGTAAAAACAAGTTAGGCAATTCCTGATGGATGTCTGCCTAAACATGCTCAGGGCTGCCTCGGAGCACGAGGCTGGATAAGAGGACCTCTTGTCCCTCCTGTCTTGTACTTGTATTATTCTGCAATGGCCTTAGATCACTTTTTCTCCTCTATATATAATTCCACAAATGTATGACGAGTGTTTTACGGGACCTCTTTCTTTGTTGCCTGCCTTACTGTAAGATAGAGGCTTTTCGGGCTGGCACCTGATCTCACAGATGCCAGGCAGTTGTAGCTACATACTTTGTCCGTGACAGCTGCCCCACAGTTCCATTTCTTCCTTAGCTTCCTTATTACTCCAGGAACTAGAGATGTTCTGCTCTTCTAAATCAGTTCTTTCCTCTCCCTCATATTAATATCAGGTATCATGTGAGAACCTTAGAGCTGTTTGGCATCTCAATTTCCCTTTAAGCTCTTTGACCAGATCTCCATCTGTAGCATGCTTAGAGGAGATATTTACTTTTAAAACTACTATTATTTTGTCAATAAACAGATCTTTGCTACTATACTTACAATTCCTACCGCACGAGGAAGGGACTGGGGCCCTTTGGCAGGAATAATCCCTCGATCTGGGGAGCCCGCTGGCGTCCGCCTGCCGCTGGGAAGGGTCGAGGGAGGGCAGCTCGTTCCTCTGGATGCGGCGCTGGCCGCTGCAGCAGGAGCCGTAATGAGCGCACGGCATCGGTGCTGCTCCGCCGCCTTCCCCCACACGGGGAGCAAGCAGCTCCAGGGCTGCGTGCAAGCAGGGCCCCTCGGTGAGCTCGGCACGTGCTCCCGGGGATAGCTGGTGGGGAGAAGGTGGTTTCGGCCTCTCCAGTAATAAGGGAGAGGTATTGTCTGCAGTAGCGTAACGTTGCCTGGAGCAGGCATTTGCCAGATGGTTTCAGCTCCCTTGAGGCTTAGGGATGTGAGAGGGAAAGGGCCAGGAACACACTTCTGATTCATTCCATTAGTAGA
Source organism: Eudromia elegans (assembly GCA_003342815.1). NCBI lineage: Eukaryota > Metazoa > Chordata > Aves > Tinamiformes > Tinamidae > Eudromia > Eudromia elegans. Next base: position 149,391 of record PTEX01000184.1, read on the forward strand.
TTAATCGGCACTGTCCTGGCTTAATAAGTCTCCTAGATTTCCCCAAAGAAACGGCACATGTAATTCTGCCCAGGTCACGCTCTGCACACCTGTGTTGCAGCTTTCACAGTGAGGAGTGAGGCTGCTGCAGGCGGCATCTCCAAAACAGTGCTGGGGGGGCATGGCAGGTTTTGGAAGGGGGGAAAAATGCGAGAGAGAATGTTTTTAATACCTGCTGTTAAATAATGCTGGTGGTAGTGAGGCGGCTTGCAAACACATGCTTAAATTCTGCCATTTTGGTAGTAGATGCATTTAAAATGAATCTTGCAGTGCTAATTTCATGTTATGAAACCTTTTTTTTTTTTTTTAACATTAATTGCTGGCTAGGTCATGTTTTGCAGGAGGATGAGAGGGCAAGGGTTCCTTTGCTGATAAAGGTCAGAGGCTGCTGTCTCCCGAGGCGGGTGCTAAAATGGAGAGAACCGTCCAACAGATTTTGAGCTGGAAACCTGAGCAGATGCTGTGCTGTTATTTACTTGGGGGGATGCAAGAGAGGTCCCCCGTGACCTCCTTCCTCCCCGCCCCCTTATCCCCAGGCCAGCCAATTGCTGGGGAGGGGATTTAGCTGCTGCTGCCGCCCACACAGAAGAAGGTTTGTAGCTCTTGGCGGTTTTGGCAGGAATCTGCATTATTAACCCTTTGGTGCCCGTGGATCATGGTGAGCTGCTCTGTCACATCAGCACCGAGCGGCGCTTGCTCTGAAGCCTAATAAAGATGAGACGTAGTGAAAAACCCGTCGTGCTTGAACTGAACAAGGAAAGGTTTGTGTTTCCTGGCAGCAACCAACTCCTAACCTTTTTGGATCCATCATTTCTCTGATGCACCTTCCTTACTGGTCAACAAGACAGCAGTGGCTAATGTTTACAGGAGTTTGATCATCATCTCTGTATCTGAGGCACCTGTCACCCTGGCATCTAGCCACCGTTTCCCTAAGCTAAAAGAGTGCTCCTCAATTTCAAGTGCTTGGAGAACACGTTGTTTTCCATCCATTTATGGCAGCTAGCCCCAGTCCTTTGCAGGGTCTAGAGGAAGAGTGACAGGGGCCAAAGGAGTAAATGTCATGAGGCTCCAGAGCCTTCTGTTGAAAGCTGAGATAGAGATATTTTGCATCCCGCAGTATATATAGCCAGATTTGGGCTCTTTGGTATTTCCAGCAGAATGGCATTTCAGATGAGGGAGTTGAACTCTGACAGCAGCGTTGTCCCCAGTTGCTGCCAACTTTGCCCCAGACAGAGAGCTGCTGTGTTTCTCGAGCAGTTGTTGCTGTGAGGCAGAGCATAGGAAGCGTGCTGGTCTCTGAAATGTTTTGAAATATACTGGCACAATGGACAGATAAAGCCAGCCCTCTGAGTTTCACTTAAGAATTAATCTAATCACTGCGTAATATGTTCTTACTGGTCAATCCTACCTAAAGGGCAAACTTAACTACATTAGGCACAATTTGGAGCATTTGATTTCCTTCAGACTTACAATTAGGATACAGCTGACTATCCATGTACATATTTCGAGGTTTCTGGGCATCTCTAATGCAGTTTGTAGTGACGTTAGTGTTAGATAACCATAGTGAGGCCTTTTTCTGAGAGGAAGCACACATTCTTCTGGTCACACAAGGATGAGAAAAGATTGTTCTGGTCACTGGCTGCTCTTTGGCAACTTGGGAGCAAGGTGGGATCTCATCTTTTATTGTTGATAAATGTCTTGATAACTAAGTGAATAGCTGCTGTTGATGGTACAGTGGTTGTCAGAGGGTTTGTCTATATTTCAGAACTTAGATTTGGATTAAGATAAAATGAAAATGTACTGCATAGGAGCTATGGCAGAATAATTCTGTATGTTGAATGTCCATCACTGCTTGTTTTAGCATTTATCTGGTCTGAACTGTGTATAAGGGAGCTGTTACTCATTGAATTTATCTTCTTTCGAGAGGAGCTGGACGAGCAAGGAAATTGCAGGCAGTACCTAATGGAGGAGTCTAATTTTGCCGGTTGGTTAGAAGAGGCAGCAGAATGGACTTTATAGTACAAAGTAAAATTCTGGTCTTGTCAGAAGGTAAGGGGAAGAAGGGAAAGCAGAACAGCCCTTTTAACATGAGCCCAGCTGAAGGTGTTTGAGTCAGACTTTGTACCCTGCAAACTGCCGTCAAGCTGAGGATCAGACCTGTCGCTAGTCTGCCTGTAAGAGAATCAAGAGCCTCTTGATATTAGTTAGTTGACATGAGTGTCAAGAAAGATATCCCAGTGTGTGCTGGAACATCTAAACATCTACATTACAAATTCTTTTCTTTTTTTCCTTCTTCTTTTTCCCTCTAATACTTAGTACATACGAGCAATCTGCAGAATGACTAAATGCTCTTGTAAAAGAGAGCGGTATCTACCCAAATGCCTTGTTGTAAGTTTTGTATCATATATACACTTTCTTACTTACTTGCATGTTTCTAAGTCTTTTTAAGTTTATAATACACAGAGCAATCAGTCTGATGGAGGGGAGTTGTCTGTAGCAGCTTTTGGAGTAATGGAGCTAGATGGCTGTGGTGCAGCTATGGTTAAGGATTGTTTTGCTCAGAATGAGGGCAGAAGCAGAATTGCTTTTCTGATAACTGACCTTTGCTGATGATGTTGAATTGATGCTTAGGATATTGTATTCTATAACTAAATTTTTCCAATAGTGTTTCTGGCCTCCAGAAATCTTCCTGTTTCTTGTATCTATTTATGTCTCTTGTCTTATGCTTTATTAATGCTTTTTACATTTGAACAGTCTGCTGTTCCTTTGTGTGGTTTGACAACTGCCAATATCTCTATTGAAATATTTTGCTTTCAGTTCTGTTAATGGCAGGTTCGCCTGGGTTTCCTTATGTAATGGAAGTATCCACAATCCCCTGACACATGTTTGGTCTCATTACACCCACTCTTATATTGCTGATGCTATGTTCCGCCAAAGTCTTTTAGCAATTATTTAGTTTTGTTGCTCCTCAGGAATTGCCTTTTAGTGTTACCTCTTCATTAGCTGGAGTCATTCTTCTCCTTTTTGCTGATTACATTCTTGAGCCATTTCTCATTTTGAAGTCGTATTACGAGCGTCCCCCTAACAGAAACATCACAAACTGAAGATACTTTGTGTCTTCATCAGGTACGTAAGACTTCTGAGTGATCTCATGCATTGTTTTTCTTTTCAGGAGATCAAATGAAAGAATGTTGTTTGAATGCAAGGAGAAACAAAGCAACTGCAACAATAGGATGTAAAAACATGCAAAAAAATATCATTGCACAATGTAGTATTTGTTGTTAAACTGGTATCTTTGCTCTCATATGTGTATTGCAGCCTCTCTGAGTATTGATAGTTTTGAGAACCTTTCTGGGTTGGAGAGAGTCTTATTTCACACAGATTTATATATATATATATGTATATATATGTATATATATACACACACACACATATATATATTTGTATATATATAAAAGTTGTTAAGCTTGTCAGCAAACCAAAGGATACAGGTTAGAATTTTATTCTTGTCTCTAGCAGCTTTACTATCCCAGGATTTGTAAACTGCTTTCTAAAACGTAATAAATTAGATCCCAGCAATACAGGGTCTGAGTAGATAAATATAGTAGCCATTATACCTTGATATAGTTGTATTGCCTAGGAAATTACTACTATTATTGAAAAGGAATTTGCTCAGGGCAAGAGAGTATCCATTACTTCCTGAATAACACACTGACATTGTTAACCTCCCGTTGCACAAACAAGCCAAAAGGAGTTCCATTCTAGTGCATGGTATTGTTCTCAATTTGTGTTCTCCATTATCAGCAGCAGACACAAGCCAAAGTTTTAGCATATTAATAAACCTCTGTGTGGTCTGGGGAAGAGAACTCTGCCATAGCTTTTCCTCTCTCTGCTGTTGCATTGCTCTCATCTTCTCACCTGTTTCAATTTGCCAGCTTGTTGCAGCGCTGGCACTTGACATAATAAGTGGGGAGGAGAGATGGTGTAAAAATGGCATGGTTCCTTTGGTGAGGTGCTTGAAGCATGTTTTCTCTCACCATCTGACATCTCATGCCTTGAACAGGATAACACTTGGATGCCATCTATTCATCCTTTCGTGTGGCTACTGTTGTGGACTATAAAGAAACCGGTTCGCTGTTGTGGTAGGAGCTGAGCTCCAGTTAGTGATTCCTCTTCAAAATCCACAACCAAATAAATACTGTCCTTAATAATAACACACAAATCTAGGACAGTAGGAATCATTCTGCCTCTTATCCATTCATTTGGATCTTGTATTCCTGATTTGATATTTAAGAACAGATATTTAAGACCTTTTCTTTTTCTTCACTTTTTTTTCACTTTTTCTTCAAAGGGAACGAAAAAATAGAGAGAAATCACACTTTGCTTTGTGAACATTACTAGTAAAGGTGTTAAGTATCAAGATTAGTGTTTAGTTGACTAAAATTTATTTTAAAAATAAAGATTTAGATAGCACCTTTGGAGTTTATTCTGATCTTCTCTTATGAGCATCTAAATGTAATCACTATCAATATCTGGGGTAATTTGCTATTAAATAAGTGCTCTTCCTTCAAAAGCCTCTCTGCATAGCCAACCATGCCAAAAGGGGAATAAGGAATCCGGTTTTCCAGTAATGAAATGGGTTGCTCTGTAACAAAATGGGTTTTCTCTTGGAATATGTCAGTGTTTGGCAAAACATCTGAGGAGGGCTGTGATTTTTTTCTGGGTAATTTATTGTACACACTTTTTATTCTTCTTATTTCCTTTCATAGACAAGATAATGCAGAGAAACATCCTAGAGTCCTTTTGGACTTTGAGTGGAAATCTACCTGATGGCCTCAGAAATTCAGATAATTGGCTGTAATGCCAGAACCCTGGTCAGAGGGAGTCTTGGCAAATGAGCCCTGCTCTATCACAAGGGTAGTTTCCAGCAGCACCCAAAGGAGTAAGCCAGCCTCAAAGAAGATCCTCTTATCTCCATAGGAACTGCAGGTTTGCCCAGAGCTGCCTTCTGTGCATCTCCCCAGACAGTTCTCAGCCCCATCTGCAGTCATGTTCTTTTTTTTTTCTAAAAACAAAACAGAAAAAAAAACCCCAGACAAATAAAAAGAACAAGACACCAGGCATACCAAAGCACCACAAATAGCGAGTCTGATTCTCCTATGCTCTTACCGGGGTGTTCTGTTGGAGTCAGATAAGCCTAGGAAGGCAGCCATTCAGTTGGAGAAATTTCCCTGTGACAGCTGCAGAGCACGTCTCCCTTCCCATCTCCAACCAGACCTTTGTAGGGAGTCCTCAGAGTGTTTATTGTGGTGAGACAAGGAGCAAGTCTCCATCCCCAGTCAGAGTCCAGCTTCTGCACAAAATGTGGAATGCTCAGTCTGACTCTTGGCCTCAGGAAGAACTGTTTCTCTTTGATTTGAAATTAAATTTTTCTCTTCAACCTTCTCCAGCTTGGGAACACCTCCTCTCCCACTGTTTAGCCATGGAAACCTGCACAATGTAGAGTGACCTATCTGTTCAGTATTAGTTATTATCCATAAAATAACTTAATCTGGTTTTAGGGTTCAGATTATTTTTAAAAACTAACTTACAGTTTTATTTTAAGGGAGAGGTTGCCAAGAAGCATGTAAAACATCAAAGGTAGATACTTTATAACCAGTATTTTTTTATATTCATGTATCTTAAGGCTCTTCCAAATGTGTTCAGGTGCACAATTTAATTTGCATTCCCACTACTTTAGGCCTTCTATCTACATCTTCATTCTGTGAACCTCCTTTTATCTGTCCCTTTGCTTTGCTCAGAATTGGAGCGTTTACTGTGGATCTCCATAGTAAATGGAGAGACTTCCAAACTAGATCCCTTTAGAAGAATTCAGATGCTGTGAAAATTGGTATTGGCGGCACTGCTTTTTTAATGTAGTCTTCTGGTGTTGAAAGAGGTGTGATTTTTTGATTATTTTTAATTTATTTATATTTTTTGGCCAACCTTAGGTAACAGCAGTAGAGCTTTAATAATACCTGTGTTTGAGGGAAGTTGTTGCATCATGGTTGTACTTCTGACCTTACAGCAGGATTAATATTAGTACTATACTTAAGTCTTATTAGCACTCTAAATGTTGATCATGTAATTCAGTGCAGCCTGGAAGCCTTTCAAAGTGTGCACACCTGAATGATGTTCACGGCTGTAGTTTGGTTAAAACCCACTTGTTATCTGCTTGCATCCTTTCTGTTTGTGAGCTTTAGCTAGATAAGGGGATGGCAGTGCTCTTTGTTGGGTGGCTGCTGGAACATCTTCCCTAGTTACTGCTGGAATGGAAAGCATTTGGTTATCGCAGGACTGCAACAGCTGACTTCTCTCCAAATATAGAACATAAGTATGTATCGGGTGCTTTGGCTCTTCTTCGTTATTGGTTTTATCTTCATGTTGTAGTGGGGCAACACCATTGCTGGGCTTGCTGTTCTTGAGAACCTTGGAAAAAATTTATTACTGATCTTCATCTTTGGCTGTGGATTTCTATTCTTAGGTCTCCCTGACTGCCAACAGTGTTGCCATTCCTGATTTCCTTTGTATTGTTTCTCTCAACTTCCCCTTTCTTCACTTGTTACAATATATGAAAGTGCTAAAAGGTGAGGATGTGATAGGGAAGCCCAACAAGCCATCTCCTTGTCCAGGAAAATGTGCGTATGTCCATGGTCCCTCTCAGATACTAAATGTGTTACACTGGCATTTATTCTCTTTCCATGTATCAAAATTTGATTGTCACAATCGTTTTTACCTAAGCTACCATTAATTTCTGTTTTTACGACTGGTTGCTCTTTTTTGTCAGGATGAAATCTAATAGAGAATTGCTCATGTTTTAAATTGTAACACTTCTTGAGCTAAGAAATTGTTTTCTGTAATTTAAAAATTTCAAGGGTGTTATTTGGCATTAGCACCATGATGCCTCCTGCTTGTGTGATTCCATTCGAAATTCCTTGCGATCGTGAGGGGTTTTTCCTCTGTTACGAAGAGGTGCTTAACTAGGCGCTCGTCCGCGTGCTCACTCATGTGATTTCAGTAGCGTGTGGCGGGCACCCTGGCTCGTGCCCTGTCTTGAGCTGTGTCTGTGAGAATGTTAATCCACGAGCATTTGAAACGATGCCTCGGAGACACCAGCAGCTAGAAACAGATAATGTTGCTCTGAAACTGTGCCATACCTACTCCCCACTCACTCAGTTCTATCCTAAGTAGGTTAAAGTTTTCAAAATTATTGTTTTTTTAACGTTCAACTTATGTGAAAATTCTGTACCAGCAATATCTTTTGGGTTGAATTTATTCACGTAGCCAAGCAGCCGTAATTCTTGCGTGCAATTCAGACTCTTCATAATGGTGCAGGAGCAGGTGAGGCATTTCTTCTGTTTACTCATACCTCTTTGTCAAATATCTTTTAATATTAGATGGATGGTCACTTACTCCTCCTTTTTTCTTTCCCCTTTTGTTACTTGCTAATATATTTACCTTTCTAGCAAGCACAAATACCTTTTAAGACTTTTTTTTCATGTCCACGTTGATGTCTAACACTGCAACTTCCCACCTGAGAAGATAGATTGATATTTCAATCAGCCTAGTGGCTGAAGTTCTCAAAATATTTTTTTTTCGCAGCTTGGTGTGAATTCACTCAACAATATTTTTCTTTCTGTTTTTACTCCCTTTCTGAGACAGGAGACATCCCTAAAAGATCATATTTATTTTCACACATAGTCTTCCAAGTTTCCTGACATGTACCTTACAAGGTGCCGTCATTAGTATTAATACAGAGCATTTGCAAAGGACCCTTGCCACCTATTTCAGAAGCCTGTCCGGTCTTAGTCATGTCACATGTTGTTTTTCTGGATTTGGACTCATTAACATCCTGTTGTCATCTTGCTATTTACAGAATACTTTTGTCATCTAAGTTTTCTAGCAAAAATAGCATATTTGCCGTGGCTGTCTTTTATAGACCAGTTAATATAGTTTAAAGTCTATAATAGTTGAAAATAAAAGCTTAAAGAAGGCTGAAGAGCTCATGTTTTTATTTTATTATTCTTGCCTAACTCTGTCAATATATGAGCCAAATGTGCGCCTATAATATAAAGTTGCGGTGATTTTATCACTTGCACCAGTACTACGACTGCTCATAGTGCTGTGTGTGCTCTGCAGAGCCAGGCGGCTCCCTGCTGAATTAGACCAGCATTGCCTTTAGCAGCATCTTGCAACATGATTTCCTGATTGGTGGGAGCCCCTTCTCTTTGCTTGAGAATACTGAGCATCGAAAATCCCACTCTTGTGTTTCATCAAAAAGGATATTTTATCACCAGAAATCCGCTGCTCTTAGTAATCTTCCGGTATCCCTCCAATGGTAAGGTAGGAACAGTGGCAGATAAATTTCAAGCCAGGGTGTGATGGTCTGAGGATTCATACGACCTATTTTGCTTTGGGTGTTGCACACAACGTGTCCATCTGTGAAGTTGTGATTTTATAAGAGTTTCTGAAACTGAAACGAAGCTCTCAAAAGAAGACTGCGCTTGTTCCTCTTCTCCCTTAGAAGAGCATGTTAAAAGGATGCGAGGAGAGGGCCTGCGCGAGAAGGGAAGGCCATTTTTTTTTGCATATTTTGTTGGCTGCTCTTCATCTTAATTTCCAGTGCTTGTGTTTTCAGGTCTTTTCAGAAATGCAGATGAATTGGAATTTATTTGGGTTTGCTAGCATGCTCCCCTTGACTGGTCCCCGCGCGTGCAGAACCAGAAGGTAGCACCGCACCGGCGTGAGCTTGCTGCTGAAATGCTACACGAAGTGTCTAACGGCCACGTAAATGTGAGCGCTGCCACCGCCTCGCTCCTTTCGGGGCACTCCGGAGCAGGCGCATGGATCATCCGTTCGGCTCCTTGAAAGCTGTGCATGAGCTCCGGGGTTTTTTAAAGTGATTTTTTGGGGGCGCTGCTTTCCACCCGTGCAGCCTGACCCGTTGTGCCGAGAGGTGAGAGCAGATGGGAGGCCCAAGAGATTATGGAGTTGAACCGCCTTGTGACATCTGAGCTTCCTGAATCACTGCGTGTGCTCCTTCCTCCGAGCAGCAGGGCTTGTGTGTTTTCTGGCTGGAAAGCCAAGTGACTTCCTGCCTGTCCCTAATGATTGTGTCACCGTGACTGTTATATCCCGGTCATGCCGATAAGCTTTTTTCCCTCCGATTTTTGTCCTTGTGCTGGGCTGCAGCTACAGCGCCCTCCTTCCCGAGCGCCTCGCGGCGTTGTGTGAGTTCGGGGTAGGTGGAACCGGTGCGTCTGCGCCCTTGGCCTGGGCAGGCCCCGGCCTAGCTGCGCGCCTGGCCTGGCCTGGGCAGGCCCCGGCCTAGCTGCTCCCCTGGCCTGACCTGGGCAGGCCCCGGCCTAGCTGCGCCCCTGGCCTGGCCTGGGCAGGCCCCGGCCTAGCTGCACCCCTGGCCTGGCCTGGGCAGGCCTGACTCGGGCCTGCTGAAGGAGAGGGCAGCCCGAGGGGCTCGGCGGGTGCTTTGATGCTCCGCGGGCCGTGGGAGGAGGCGCCTCTGCTCGCCGCCCTGCGCAGGTCGAGCTCAGCTTGTGGGAGCAGCGTTGCCTGGCTCCGAGCCCTCTTCGTGGCGCTAAGAGGCCTGTAAGTAAGGGGAGCGTAGAGGTGATACGTGAGAGAAGGAGCACCAGTTCTGTGTGTTGGGCCGAGTTAAAAATATTTCTTCGAAGCTCATTTCCAAGGAGACCAGTGCCTCAATGAAAACAGGATTTTTTTTTTTTTAATTTTTGTTTTTCCATTTGAAGCGAGGTCAATTTTATCTGAGCGTTGGGAGCCTGGTGGGGGAAGCTCGGCCTCCCCTCAGAGGTGGGGAAGGGAAGGGGCGCCAAACCCGTTCTCCTGGTTTGGGAGCGCAGCCGAACCCGTCAGTGGAGATGAGAGGTGACACTTGTCCTCTCGCGGCGGGCACGGGGGCTGGGCCGCGGCTCATGGCGCTGGGGAAGGGCTTGTTGGATCTTGCCTCCGTAGGCTGCTCAGGAAGGAGGATCTCCGGCTCCTTTGCTGTGGCCCAGTCCCGGTTGGCAGAGGCTGGCGGGAGGCTGAAATCGGAGCGCGGGCCGGGAGGCTGCTGCCTCCGTCCAGCGTGGGGGGGACGTGCCCCAGGGCGGGCGGCGGGAACCCGATCCGTGCGTGGAATCGGAGCCAGCTGCTGCTTCCCCGTCGCAAGGTTCGCGTCTGTGGAATACTTGTGTGCGGAGCCACCTGCGAGAAGCAGATTAACCCCTCTGTCCTTTGAGTTGCTTCTCCTTCTGATCGCGCTCCCGTGTTATTTGTTTTCCCCGCGGTAGCTCCAGGGTGACTGGCCGCGCTGTCTAATTTCTTCCGAGCTCCAGGATTGCCGTAGTTGCGTTCCTCGGTTCCTGTCAGTGGTTAATGATTAGCAACACGCTGCTGAATTGTGACCGAATTTGGGGTGTTGGCGGCGAAGCCATTCGGGAAGGGGGCTCCAGCGCTGAGCACGGCTCCCAGGCCGGCGGGTACTCCCCGGAGAAGCGGCTCGTGAGGGGGGAGTGGGATCGCAGCCCCGTTGACCTTGGCGGATCGCGCTCTGCCTCCCTCGCGTTTAAAGAACCCTCCGCTGAAGCGCGCCCGCTTGAGCCTTCCGAGCTGGGCTGCGTTTATTGCTAACCCCACCCATCCCTGCCTCTTGCAAGAATCTTGCGAGGCCGAGATTGTGTTTTTAGAAGTAGAATGACAGAGAGAAATTCCCTGGAGGCAAATGCAGAGTGTGTGCCGTGCACGCCAGTACAGACACACGGGGCTGGGAACTCCCAGAGAGAGATTAAGTGCGCGCGAGAGAAGGGCGCAGAGCAGCCAGAGCTCGAGGAGGGGGGAGGCGGCGGCGGCGAGGCGCTTCCTGAGCCTCCAACTGAGACGCTTGGATTCTGTGGTGTTTTTTTTTTTTTTTTTTTTTTTTTTTTTTTTAAATCTCGGTCTCCTCGTTTCACTGAGGTGCCTCTCGTGCTCCCGGATCATCTCCCTGCTGGGTGCGCGCGGCCCAGGCTGACATGATGTACCTCTGGGTGAGTAGAGAACTTGGTGTGTGAGGGCTTGCACACTTTGCACATATAAGGAGTGGAAAGCTGAAGGGCTCTGCACTAACATGAGCGGCCTGCTCTGCCGGGCTTCGCTCGCTGCAGCCTCTACGCACGGGGAGACTTCAGTTTCCCACTTAGTAATATTTACAGCGCGTGCTGGTAACTGAGAATCGAGCAGGCTTTTCTTTTCTGCACTTAAAAGTTCCTTTGGAGAGTACTTTTGGGCAGGTGCCTCATGGGCAAAATTCTTTGTATGGTTATGCTCACCGTCTGCCATCTGTGGGACCTGTGTGTGCATATATATAAATATATATATATACTTTCATGTGTGAGACTGCTCCCATACTCCTTTGCTCTGTTGGATTTTGCTGTTACTGAGAGAGATCCCACATGGCGGAGATGGTAGCAGAGAAAAGCAGAGAATGGACATTGGTATTTGAGGGGTGGAGGGGTCAGAGGGAAGGATAGACCTGCTTTGACAAATGCTGGATGCAAGGTCATTTTTCCAGATGTGGTGGCATAATTGCTAGAGCTTCTGGTGGAATATGGAAAATAATGTCAGGAAAAACATGTGTAAAATGTTATAGATCCAGCAAGCAAAGCAGAAGCATATATATTTTCTGCCTTTGTGCAAAGACTGGAATTTCCTTTGGAATAGCCAGCTCTTGGACTGCTCCCTCAGTGATATATGTGTAGCACAGTCCGCTTCTGGTCACCCTTGAGATCAGTAATTTGTCCTTGGGCTTCTCACCTTAGGTATTCAAGGTTAAGAATAATCGATTCAGTAGTTTTTGTTTGCTTTTTAAATCTGTTCCTAATTCTGAAGGGGGGCGAGGGGGGCTGTGCTCCAAGGGCTGCTCTTTTTAGAGCCTACTTGCACATAACTCCCTGCCACAAACACGGGTTTATTTTAACAACAAAGCTCGCTTTGGAACCCGGGCGAGAGGCGTTTGCCTCCCTGCTCTGCGCGTACGCGCGCTATCTTTGCTACCGGTAACTCGACGCTGTGCTGGGGTTTGTGCCCTAGCTTGTTTGGGTACAGCAGGCCCCGCTGGCAGCCACGGGTGCCTTGGCCGCCCTTTTTCCCCCCATGCTGCAACGTGCTGTTTGGCACTGGGAATTTCGATGCCTATGTGCATTGGTGAAGGCTGGGCAAGCCTAGCGGATTGATTGGGGTTTCTTCCCAGCTTGGCAGCTGGGGTGAGAGGGACAGCAACCTGGCCCTCGACACAGCTGGTTTCAGTTCAGCAGGGAACAACGGAGACGATCCCGAGCGCCCAAGGATGCTGGTCATGCACGGGAGTGGAGCGAGGGCTGTCCTGTGGACGGAGGTGTCGTCAGCGCCAGGTTCCTGAGGGAGGATTTATTTTGGGGCGTGTTGCGTGAGGCCGGGGTTCCTGCTTGCACCGCTGCACTCCGGGCTCTGCTGTGCCGCCCTGCGCTGTTGCTCACACTGCAGTTGGCTTCTGGGCAAGCGGGAAAGTCAAGCACGAAGCACCTAAGAGCCTGGTGGGGCTTAAGGGCATCAGCCTGGCACCGTGCCAGGTTAGTTAGGACAGCGTTAGTAACTTTGTGCTATCTGGATGTGATTATTTTTTACCTCTTCTCAGTGTAGGTTACTCTACTAATTTTGAGGAGTTACCACCTTCTCTCGCTCTTTTCAGGAATCTTTTCCTCCGTGTCCATTTGGTGTTGCCACTTTAAACTGTTTCCATCCATGTTACACCATAACCTTTGGTGGTGTAAGAACGAGGAGCCCCGAGTGGCATATCTGGCTTGCTGTGCTTTGGCTACACTGGCTTTTTTTTTTTTTTTTGCTTCGATGCCTACAGTTTTGACTCGGTTCTTTCCTAGCTCCCTGATCTGTATATTTTTTTTTTCCCGTTCTGTGCCTCTTGTCCTTGGAACGTCAGAACTTCAGCAGATGCATGGAGATTTGCACTGAGTCATTCCTTAATTCAGTGCATGAAACTACATTACTGCAATGCTAGAGCTGAGGTTTTAAATATGCAAGTTCTGAAATCCAGAATTAAGTTTCCCAGAGCAACCATACGTTTTGCCCCCACTAGGCCTGTGTGTTTCAGAGTGATCTTCCTTAAAGAGATTGTGAGATACTGAATGCTCTCGCATTGGTTAAGTAATAAAATGAAGAGGAGAACACGTCCTTCTACAAAGTCTTATATGGAGTGGATATTGGACCCGCAAGTGCAGACTTCTTGCAACATTACAGCCCCTAATTATATTATTGCGTCTCTGAAATGAATCCTACATTCAGACTGGAATTCCTGCCGGCTGAACTGTGTTCCCTGGAGTGAGGCTTGTTGTGGGGTGCTTGCAGACTGCACTGGATTCTGGGTGGTAGAAACCTAGAGAGTGGGAAACTCAAAATGCCTGATGACCTAATGCGGGGCGCCGTGGGGGAAGTAAAGGCGGCAGACGAGCTTTGCTGTTAAATATCACAAGAGACTATTTATCTTAGCACCTTTCTTGTGTAGGATGCACTTCGAGAAAGGCTCTCTGAGGCAGAGACTCTATAGTAACCTCTTTAATATTGCAGACTGTTCAAATGCATATATGTTTAATTGTTTGTGAAGAAACTTATTATGGATTTTTTTTTGCCCTTATGTACAGAGGATGCATATAGGAGCTCTGTTTTTGTAGACAGAGGATTTTGTTGGGATGGGGAACCTTCTAAATCTTGCCCTGTCTCTTCCCTTCTTTATCCCACTGATGGCACAGGGGCAGCTGGGAGCGGGAAGGGCTGAGTGTGGGAAAAACGTTAGGCCCTTTTCTGGGTAAGAAATCCCTCTTTTTTTTTCTTTTTTTTTTTTTTTTTTTCCATTTGTAAGGAGATGTATCTTCATGTACTGTGAGTCATAAGATACAATCTAGAGTCATTTAATTCCAAGTATTTTCTAAAGAGCATGATGTGTTCTGAGAGTTGCGGGTATGAATGTTGCCTTGCTGGAGGTCTGTTGTTACAAGAAAGGTTAAAAGGAAGGGGCTGCAGCCCTAGCAAGCAATTTACCAGCCATCCTTCGCCCCTGCTCAAAGGCAGCTGAAACCATCAAAGCCAGGAGGAACCAAGGTAGGGGAGGTCCATGCTGTTGCTAGGCTCCTGATGGGAAGGCGCAGGATTCATGGCTGTGATCTTGGATTGTAGTGGGTATAGATAATTCCCTCATTTCTCGCAGCCATGTACAGAGCACATGCTGAGTGTTTGTGAGAAGACTGGCTGCCTAGTGCAACTAGAAAATGATTTCCTTTCTCTAGGACTCAGTGAAAATGAAGACATTACCTACAAGTACTAATTATATATGGGCAAGAATAGGCCTAGCAGGCTTGCCAAGCTCACTTTAAAATATTTGTTGTGGTGTTCCTCCTGACCTATCTTTTACTTCCCTTTTATTTTTTTCTGTCACTTAAAAGTCTCTTTGCATTCTAGAATATTTGTTTCCCTAGAATAGGGAAACACTAGACTATTTGTTTCCCTCTAGGCACCAAACTCATCAGCGTTACCACCAAGGGACTAGAAACTCAATTCTGCTGCCAAACTTCGGTCGTAGCAACGTGCTCTTCCTCATGTCGTATCTTTCTATGATTTGTTTTCTCATGAGATGCAGGTACTGCCGGTGAAAAGGTTGGTCATTACAGCACGGCTTGCAAAGCATGCGTTTGATATCAGCAGAGCAAGAGGCTACTTAGGGAAAATGGCTTCGCTGCTCTGTTCTAGTGCCAAGCCTGGGGCAGTTGTTAGTAGGGAAGTCTGGTTGTGCCTGTAGGTCTTTGGCTGGAACCAGTTTGGTAGGAACGGCAAAGGAACTTGTCAAGGGGAAGCTGGAGCTGCCAAGGGATGGAGAGCGTGCAGTTACTGCGTGCAGATGGTCCGTGCAGAGCGTGGTCAGCGTGGAGGGAAGATGCGCTAAGCTCTGGGAGGCTGTGGTTGTGAGAGTGCAGGAAGGCTTCCTGGATGTATACACGTGGGCTGTGCCGCTTAGAGGCGGCTCGGGTGTGGGTGTGTTTCTTTGAAGGTGGCAAAAGGCACGTGTTGTTAGCGCAAACACTGATTTGGGATCCTTTTTCCAGGGGAGGAAGCCCTGGAAAATCATGAAATGAAGTGCGTGCAAAGCGCTCTGAGCTTGTAGCCTGTAAGCTGATTTTCTATCCTGCCAGCCCCATGGGGCCACGCCGGGGCCTGCATATCTGGCAGCCTGAATCCAGGAGTAATGGAGTGGTGTTTGTCCAGCACTGCAGCCGAGATAATGAGTTGGTTGCTCGGTAAGGTTTATTAGCTTTGGTGCGGGAACTTTTGAACGCGGTCGTCCTGCTTCCCCTGCCGAGCTGCTCTGAGCACAGCCGGTGCGGGGCTGTCGGCGATGCTCTCCCCGGAGGGCTAGTGTTACACAGCAACTTGCGTCTGTTTGCATTTCGGTTTTTAAACAGACTTGGGAGATTTGGGAAATGGAGCAGGAAGAGTTTATGAAAGAGATTATATAACGTGACTGTCTATGCTAATAGGGAGCTAGGGCTAATGATCCAGGAGGTCTTTTTCCAGTGCTGTACCTCCTGCAAGCCTGTCATCCTGGGAGATGCCAAGGTCACTCCTGGAGCAGGAGAACCCAGCGCAGTTCAGAGGGAGAAGCCATTTTAAATCAAATCGCTGTCTTCAGAGATAGAATTTGAGGGTTTGGGGTGATCTATCTGGTAGACTGCACTTGACCAAGATAAAAATAGGTGTAATCAGTGTCCTTTGTGCTGTTTCCACATTCAGAAATTAACTTCTTTGGTGAATCTAAACAAAAGAAATACAGGGATGTAACGTGTTTGAATTTCTCTGGGAGTCCTTCTGCCCATCTGTTCTATGCTCCCTTGCCCAAAGAGCAGTGACTTCAGGAGACTTTCAGGTTCTTGAAGACTGCCCAAGTCTTGGGAGACTGACAGGTGTGAAATTCTGTTTGAGACTGATTACCACAAAACGACCTGTTTGTTTTGGAAGGAAGAGAATAAGCCTTTTCTCAGCCTTCCAGCTGAAATTTGCAGCTGAAAACTTGAGCAAAAATGAAGATCCAAGTGATTTGAGGTAGAACTTCTGTGTCCTGCATGTCCTTTGGTCTTAATTTGCAAATCTTAATTTCAGTGATGTCAGAGCTTTACTACTGGCCTAACCTCCAAGGTTACAGTGATAGTATAGGAGAGGTCTTTGAGTGTGTCTAAATTTGGATGACTTTTATTTTTGCTCTAAGTAGTGCCTAGGATATCAAGTATGCATGTATGTGCGCTCTGTCACAGGAACGACTGGATGACTTGAGTGATTAGCTGGAAGAGATCCTCTACTCCTTCAGCAGGACGTCTTGGTACAGAAGGAGTTTAAGCCAGGTTGTGGCTTTAGACAAAATGCTTGCTTTAGAGAACTGTCAATTTGGAGAAGCATCTGTGGTCGGCATCCGCAGATCCATGGGTCTGGGCAGGACTCTGCACCTGAGGCAACATGGCACATGGTGCAGCCCTTCACTGGAGAGGCAGGTTGTGCTGATGGAGCAGCACGGGTGCTTCTGCGTTGGAAGGAAAAAGCGCTTGCAGGAAAGGAAGAAACCAACTGAAGTTGTACTTTGTGCCCTCTGGTGCGCTATTCTTCTGCTGAAAGTGCTAAAGATTCCTCAAAGCTGTGAAGCAGCTTAAACAAGTAATTAAGTTTCTCTTGTCTGTCCCTTAAATTTAGGTTTCATTGTTCTCAGAGTCCTACTCTCATGACTAATACACTCCCCGCACAATGCTGCTGATGGCTTCTCACCAGATGGTTCTTGGGTCTGTAGCTGAATCAGGGCAAAGGCAGTTAACATGTTTCATCTGAGGTAGGAGAAAAACGATCCCCCACAGAATGCTCTAAATGAGTCTTGGACATTAAGACGACGATAATGTAAAAATACTTTAACCAGATGACAATTTTTATGTATTCTTGGGGTTTATTATTCCTTGTGCTTTAAGGAGCTGGCATCGGATGATGCTGGAACACTCCTCTGTACTTTTTCATAATTTATAAATCATCTGGTGTTGAAACAAAGCTTAAATGCTGAAAAAATGTTGCAATTCAAATATGTATACGTGGCTGGAAAATAGGAAACAGGCATAGTGTGGTCTTGCTATTTTTTTTAAACTTTTCATTTCTGAGGTGATGCCCTCCTTGCTAGTCCTGCCCTTGGTCAGTAGGGGATACCTGCCCTACCTGCATCCACCTCTTGGATGGTGAAGCCTTCTGAGTAGAGCCTTAGCCTCCCTCAAGAGAGGGGCTCGGGCTGTGTAACAGTGGGAATGGGGTGCGTGGCTCCGTCAGGACTGTCTCGGAGCGCATGGAAGCAGCTTTGATTACAGGCCTGCTGCTTCCCGCAGTAGGTTCAGCTGTTCCACCCACTGCCCCCCAAGCAGTTTATTATGGTGGGTCATTAACTGATGCTTACGTGAGGAGGAGCAGTGAATGAGGATGAGTTTTCTTGTCCAGCCAGCTGAAATGGCAAAGGAAGAATGGAAATTCATCATAGATGAGGCAACCTATTGTGCCATATTTAGGATTAGGACATTATCTGAATTGTAAAATTCTGATGCCAGGGAGGCTTTTCTTTCACTATATCCTGCTAGAATATAGTGCCTGCTGAAAAGCAGACAGACATTGACGTGTGTGTTGCGTGTATATAATTACCTTTTTTAAGCCACTCTAGGAAACACAAGATTCTTGGGTGCTTTTCCCTGGCACGTGGGGTGTTGCTCTCCAGTGCAGCTGGATAGCTCTTGGGAACAGGTGTGTGACAAACACTCGTTACATCTTCAGTAGGGCAGGATTGTGAGGGATGCAGACTAATATAAAAGTATATTTTTTCTCTTCTACAAGAGTAAACAATTTAAAAATGTGTACACACACACACTCGTATGTATATAATAAAAATTATATATGTATAAATAAAGTGCTTTGTCCTGTATCTCTTCTTCCCTCCTTTTAGCCCCCACCCCGATAGCAACTCAAATTACCAGCCAGCTTTGGAAACTTTAGGGCAGTAGAATAGAGGTGCAGCTGGTCTGCATGTGTTACACCAGCTGTAATGCAAATGATACTTTCTGAAAGAGGCTTTTCTCACTTTTGTAACTCTTGGATATTGTTGTGCAACGGGGACATGCGACAATTTGTCCTAAATGTGTTTGCTGATACCTTCTGCGGAGGATACTGCTTCCTTTGTCCCTCTGCGAGGGGCAGTATCAAAATGCAAGTGCCAGTCAGCAGCACGTCTGCACCCAGCTGGGCCTCTCCTCCTGCTCAGTCGTGGGGTAATTCCATCGAGCTTGGTGCAAGTACACTTATAGCTGGCCAGAGCACTGACTTTAAATCCTTGTCTTTCCTCGCCCTTTGGACAGTCTGTTGTGTACCAGGCTATTTGCCTGCCCGCTCTCAGTACCTGTGCTGCTCGTCCCGCTGTTGCGGGCTCGGAGTGCGGAAGTGCGTAGCTGAGCTTGGCACCGGCTGCCTGTTTGCACCAATCCTCCCTTCCCCTGTTTATCTGAAGTGGTAAAAGTGCAGGCGCTGGGGCTTCAGATGTGTAAAAACAAAAGCTGATGTTGATTTAATCCCATTACGTTGCGCTGATCTCTCAACCACTGGACTCTTAGTAGGATTCCAGCTTTAATCCTGTAAGGATCAATCTGGCCTGTTGCTTTTCTGTCCTGATCCTAAATCCCCCTTTAATCTTGTTAATTATACCAGGCCTTTTTTGGTTCTATTTTTTTTTCCTCCCTTATGGACCAGCATAACTGCTTTATATCTTCCCGTTGCCTTCTTTGGCCTGGTCACCCAGTCGAGGAGCAATTGCTCCTGAAGGCCAATCTCACCATTCCAGCAGTGCGACATCAGCCTCTCTCTGACTCACGTTTACTTCCCCAGCCTCCTCTATGGCAAGTTGTGCTGATTTCCTCCTGCTTCTGCTTGGGATTTTCTTTTTCAGCTGCTGTTGAATAATGTGCTGCCTGCTGGAGGGGGCATTCCTGGAACATTAGAGCCATTTTAAAATAGGAAATTGAAAGAAGCGTTTTGTATTTATTTTTCCTGAACAGAATACCACTGCCTGTGGCACTCGGGGCTTTAGTGGAGAAGAAATTTTCAGGGGATGTGGACAATGCTGCGGCGATGATGCAAAATCTCCACAGCCGAGGGGGGAGATTCCTGGGATCAGGAACAGTCCTATGGCCCACAGATATATTCTGAGGGTCGTGGAGGAATTCAGCTGCTTAAATCAGCCTTTTTATCCTGTGTGTTCCCCGGGCTTAAGGAGAGAAATAATGTGCCTTTGCACTTGAGGCTCTTTATCTTCACACTGCACTGTCTGCAGGCCGCAAAACCCAGTGCTGCCTTTTCTGCGTAATGCGCAAGGCCAATTTCTCACTGTGACAATCTGCTCTTGGCACTCGCAATAATAGAAGTGAGCTGTGCTTAATGTATTCATCTCTGGTATTTCCTATACTGTACAGAAGAAAACCAACCCAAAATTGCACCTATATTTGTTGTAACTCGATCAAGAGCTGACAGATCGTTTCTGGAGCATGTCTGTACTGGGGTCCTGATGATTCTGCTGGATTTTATTCCTCTATCTTTTGTGCTATTCCAGCTTTCCTTCCCTCTCCCCTGCCACTGCTCCTGTGTGTCATGCAGCACGAGCTGCTGCTATTGCAGCCAGCTCCCGGCTCGCTACCATCTTGCCAAAGCATCGTGGGGCCGACATCCCTCCTCTCCAGGATGCAGTCGGTAATGACAGGTCTGCGGTATAAATGGCCGAGCTAATTCCGTTTTGAAACAGATAAAGAGAAAAGGGTTTGGAACTAGGGCAAATGACTTCTCTGGATGCATTTATTCTAATTAAAGCCTCTCTGGTACTTAGCTTTTAGAAAACACTTAGAGCCATGACAGGAGGCGGCAATTGTTTTTAAGCAGATGTGGGTGTTTTCCCAGCAGCTCGAGGGTTAAGGAATTGCAGAGGGGTGACACGGTAACTGTATTCCATATTTTTTTGTGTTGCCAGTAGCGAGAAGGGAGAAACTTTGATTTCTAATCCGCTTTGGAGGAGGCTCCGTATCAGGGCTGCACAGAAACATCCAGTCAAGCAGCTCCTTTATCATAAAGGGGATTTTAATTAAAACTGTTCTCGCATCATGAGCGGAATGAGCGTCGGTGCCAGCCAGCCCTGTACTGGGCATTTATCTCCTTCAAACCACATTACCAGTAATTGCCGCATTAAATCAAAGTCGAGGGAGATTACGGGTCTGAATTGGGCGGGCGGCCGGTGCCAGCACACGGACCCCACGCTGCTGATCCGGGGACCCCCTCGGCCCCCATGCAATGGCAAAGAGTGGAAGGGCCGCTGCATCCCGAGCCACTCCTCTTGCCGTGGGGTGGGAATTCCTGCTTCCAGGAGGAGCAGCAAGGCCATAAGCGTGTGAAACTCCTGCTGTTGTTCTATTAACTTCCTTCTAAAGCAAAGCAGAAGCAAAAAAGAAGTTGGATCCTTGGCAGCCATTCCCTTTTGTTCGTCCTCGAAAGCGTGGTCCGGCCCTACGCTCCGGAAGAAACACGCTCCGCTCCCGGCACCTCCCTTCCCTCCCTCCTGTCTTCTGCTGCCCCTCCACTGCAGAGCTTCCAGCTCCGTCTCCTGCCTGCGCACGGGAGGGTTTCTCGCTCACTGCCTCTGCCCTCGACGAGAAGGTGTCTTTCTCAACCTCTGCTTCTTCTGCCAACTATGGCTCATTAACTTGTTTAATTATTTTCCCTGTTTTTTAGGCATTCTGCTCTGTCTAATTCTGGAGCAGATGTTTCCCTTCTTCTCGTCCCTATAGCTTGACCGTGTCGCGCAGCTCCAGAAGACACCTGGTCATCAGAGCGCTGCCTCTGCCTCCGCTCCTCGGACCTCTGGTGGGTGATGAAGAGGCTTGTCCACGTGAGGTTGTTTTGTAGGCAGGTGGAGTGTTTGAGGCCATTAGATCTCTGCAGGCCTCAAAATGTGACAGGTGGCTTTTAGGGGCTGTATTAAATCTACCCCATAATTGTAAAGAAGGCAAGTCAGGAACAGCCTGTGCAAAAAACACTTTTTTTTTTTTTTTAAACATAGCTGTGACTTTCTTCGTTTTCGTCTTGATGCCAGTTGCACATTTTACCAGTTCCATTACAGATATTCTGGGGCAGCTGCATGGCGGTGTCAGTTTTTCTTCCTTTAGCCTAGGAGAAGCCTTTGAGGACCTGCCCTTCTGAAACTTGCTCCCTATAGGGCTTGCGTGTCCCACTCTCCTCATCCACAGAAAAGCTCTCGCCACGAGGAGTGTGCCGAGGACCCAGTCCCGTGTACGTAAGGGAGCACCCCAGCCTGATCTGCCTCAACAAGCAGTTTAGTGGCCGGCAGTGCAGCTGCATTAGACTTCAGATTTTCATGATTGACACACGTTGCTCAGACGCCGTCGAGTCTTGAGCGCTTGCAGCAGGTGGCCCTGCAAAGCTGGGACTTGCACTTTGCTTCCTTACCATGTGAGCTTAAGCAGCAGCTTAAGTATTGCTCTACTTTGACTGCAGCCTACGCACAAATCTCCAGCTTGAGTTAAGTGGATCTTTACATTCAAGCTAAGAGGCCCGTAAGGCGATGAGGGCTGAAGTTCAAGCGCTGCCGATAGCCGAGGTTCTTCCTGCAGCTGGTAGAACCGCAGAAGGCCCTGGGTTGCTGTCAGTTGCTTGGTCTTGTCTTAGAGCTTCCTGGGAATAAATCAAGCCTGCTGGGAAGGGTTTTGGATAGAGGAATGTCAGGCTTTCTTCTGTCCTCCCTGGCAAAACCGTTTTAACTGTTAACTTATGCTCTCAGTAGAAAACTTCTGTGCCCACATCATGGTATTTTGAGTAGGCGAAGAACTCACAGTGAATTTGGGGAAAGAAGATTTCAAAAAATTTGTTTTCTGATTGTTCCTGTTTTCTCTGAGATAGATATGTTTTATGGGGGGGGAAAAGAAATTGTGTTTATTTTTTTTAATTAAAGATAAACATTTAGGTCTTGCTGTCTTTTACTACTTTTGTCTTGTTCTGAGGCAGAAAGCGGTGTGAAGATGATTTCTTGCCCAAGTGCTGGCATAACTCAACACATCTTTCCTGTTCCATGATGTGGCCTTCCACTTCTCTCATAAAAACACCAGAGCAGGGGCATAACTTCCACCTCAATAACTAGCACCTCTGCCCCAACCAGCACGGTCCCTGGAGTCACCCCCGACATTAAAGCAGGACTTGCTGCTGTCACCATGCATTTAGCAAGTCTGACTTTCCTCTTTCAGGGTAAACTGTGCCGTTCTTGGCAAACCTCAGCTCCGTGTGCTATTTCTGGATGCTTTCTGTGCACTCAGCAAATGCGCCGAACTTGGAGCTACAGCACTTCTGATATTTTGCTCTTGAATCTCATTTGAGCTAGTTTGAAGAGTTTGGAAATCTTTTATTTTTAAAGGGAGTGGGGAATAAAACAAGATTCATCTCAAGCTTAGCAATCGAGCAATATTTTAAATTCAGGCATACAGAAATTAATGGACAGATGTAATTCTTCTGTCATGAAATTGTCTTTGCAGATATATAATGAAGGTGTCACGTTGTATGCATTGCCACACCAGAACCATTTCTAAATGATTTTCCTGAGATTTATTCTGTAACCTGCTGTTTCAGCAGTTAAAGGTCTTGCCTGCATAATGTTCTCTAATTTCTCAGCTCCTATCAGTAATGTGGTCGTGGACACGGCTCTCTCATGCGGTGCTGCCTATTTATTTCACTATTACTTCCATTCAATTAAGAGTCCGGTTTAAATAATAATTTTGACAGGTTTATCTTTTGCTTGTGTGGATATAGCGTGTGGGCAGCTGCTCTGCTATTCTAGGTGAAGCAGTTTGGGTAGTGGATGCCGGTACTTGTATATCAGAAGGACGAAATGCCAACTGAGAAAA
The DNA here is from genome assembly GCA_003342815.1 of Eudromia elegans. Taxonomy (NCBI): domain Eukaryota; kingdom Metazoa; phylum Chordata; class Aves; order Tinamiformes; family Tinamidae; genus Eudromia; species Eudromia elegans. The sequence continues at coordinate 172,520 of PTEX01000184.1, forward strand.
CCTTTTCCCCACATCCTAGTTTTGTTCATACAGTTAGCAGAGCCCTACCAGTCGTGCGGTAGGGCTGAATCTGAAGCAACATTAGTATGATTTATCTGGTGGACACCCTTTATTTTTAAACGAGTGCCGTTTGCTATTTTTGCTTGTCACATGGAAGCAACTTGATAAGCCGAGGGGGTGTGGGGTGGCAGCGGGGGGGAGGAAAATCCGTCCCGGATCATATTGGTGCCTGCGCGTTCGCTCTCAGGTATGTGAGCAAGATAGCACGGAGCGGCGCAGCGCTCTGCAAGGGTTGATCATGCGCTCCCTTCCCCCCGGGGAAAGGCGAGGTGAGACTTGTTGGCCTCAACCCCCGGTGCATCGCCCGGGAAGCCTCCTCCCTGGCCCAGCCTGATCTGGGGTTTGTTCAATTAAAAAAAAGATTAAAAAAAATTGGTAAGAATATCTCTGATATTGCCAGCTGGTGACTTTTAATAGTATTTAGTCTTAGGAAGACGGTTCTTTAATTAAGGAGTTAACCTTTATTTTTTGTAGGCTTAGCGCGGATCTGGAGAAATGCTCAGGCTTAAGCTAGTGTATTTCATAGGAAACTAAAGTCTTTCTCTTATGAACCACCCTGATAACTGCTTAGGTAAAAGTTGTCCCCTTAAGGGTACTCTAACTGAACTGCTGCTTCTTGTTAAGGGGACAAAAAAAAAGTGAGAGTATAAAAGACAATCTGGGCAAAGCTTTCCAGTTTGTGGTTTGCAGCTACCTGATCGATCTAGCAGGCCTCTATAGCAAAGGAAAGCGCTCTCTGCTCTGTTCCAACGTCCTCCTTTCTGTTTATTCCTCCCTTCTTCTCTCCCCCGGCCCCAAAGCGTATGGAAAGGCAGTGTGCCTGCCATGCAGTGTCTGACTTATCAGGAGAAAGCTCTCATTCTATTCCCTGGTGTTGGAATGCTGTGTCTGGAGCCCTCTCTGCTTTTCATGTAACGGGCAAAAAGCATTTGGATGGACATCTAGCATTGCCGAGCTCAGCGCGTACTCGAGGGGTCCCTGAAGAAAGCTGCGCTATGATCGTCTTCTCTGCCAAGCGGCTTAGCCCAGAAGTGTGCTTATTTTCTTCCTGAACCGGTGCCAAGCGCTCAGAATTCTCCTTGAAAGGAGTCCCTGGCCAACACATGGAATTTTTTTCTGGAAAATTTGTGTAGGTTTTCTTTTTCCCCTTGATACTGCGACTCCTGCAGTAAATGAGAAGATGGAGCGTATCGGGTTTTAGAAGCTCCTCTCAGCTTTTCCCATTATATTCAGATGTAGTGGTGTTTTCTCACGATAGCATAATTAAAAACTGTTTTGCAGACTGTATAGAGAGTTGGGTTGGGGTTGAAATGAATATTAAAGTTGCATGTTACGTATGCTGCTGGCATACTCAGACTGCTGTCTGCTTTATTTTGAAGCTTCAGCACTAATGCAGTTCTGTAAGTTAAAATTCCATTAAAGCTGCTTTCCTGGGAGGTAGCTCATTAACTAGCCTGATGGATAAAATCATGAATTCTGGAAGCGCATGCTCCGTCAGGATTTCACAAACTTCGGGTGAGTGTTCACCATTGTTTTGCGTTCTATTTTTTTGTAGTAATTTCAGAGACAGACTTTAGGTACTCCAAGCTTTGCCCAAATTGACTTGGGGTCCTAGTCCAGCAACTACAGTTGTGTGGACAGGATTTGTTCTTGTCTGAGATTGCACTAATTTAGGGGACTCTGCCTACCCAGGCTGAAGTCCAAGGTCAAGAGCCTTCGCTCTCGTGCAATTCCTCCCTGAGTTTTCACCTCTACTGACAACCTTGGCTGTGTAGACTGGGTGTTTAGAGAGCTTGGTTTCTGCCTGAGGAAGGGCTTGGCTTTTTCACAAGTCCTATTTTAGTCTGTAGGTTTCTGGAGTTTGCTAGAGCTTCTGTTCTGCAGGATGGCTCCGAGAAAGCTCTACAAAACAGAAATGATGGTTTCCAGTACCCAAAGTTCTTACTTCACGCTGCTTCAGCAGACCCATATGGTATCTCCCTCTGCCTCTCTTTGCCATGTATTTCCCTAATGCAGACCGTGTTTAGGCTTTGAAAAGAAGGGGTGCTTAAACAAGCATTATTTTAAATTCTGACTTGTTCTTTTATGCTGTTTTTTTCAACTGTTCGTTAAAACTGTGCTTGTTTTCCAGTCTAGACAAGCCATTAATATTTAATAGCAAAGTGCGGATGATGCAGTGAAGAACGGAAGACAGTACCAGGACGCAGGTATCTTGTGACCACAGTTTAGAGTGTGTGTTGCCCGGCTGTTAACTCATATTAGATCAGTTTTGGGACTGCCAAGCTTCGTTTGGGAATGTTTAGAGCAGTGTATAGGCAGATACAGCCGAACTCCATCACTTGCGAGTAAATATCTGTCCCTCATGCCTTGACCTGAATCTGTCCAGCAGTTGCTTCCTTGCAGTCTAAGACACCAAAATCTCCTGAGTTGTCTGACCCATGTGGATGTAAGCTGTGACTTGTGGAAAGACACTCAGCTGTTTATATGAGCTGCTTATAACCATTTTCATTTGTGCTTTTATTTTGCTTTTCCCTTCCCTCCTCTCTCTATCTCTTTGTCGTATCATGGTAGAAACGAGGATGACTGAGTGCTTCAGAGACTGGTTTTCAGAGGTAGGTGACAGTAGCACGTAATGCATCTCAGAAGCTTTTCCACTAGAAGAGCATTCCCGAGGGTGTCAGCCCTGTCCTGGCTCTGAGGCTGCCACAGCTGGGCTGGGAAGCCCTGAGCTCCGTGCTTGCCATGGGCCGAGGGCATCACTCCCCTTTGGAGCTGACAGTAGCAAGTTGTTTCCTGCTGAGGGGAGCTGTTATTTAGCGTGTCCGTAAAGGGCCCCTGAGCCTGTTTAGTGGTGCAGCAGTTTAGGGAAGGTTGATGGCTTGTGTCGGCTCTGCTCCTTTTGATGCCGATGTGTGCAGCTGGTTCGGAATTGGGCATTGCTGTGTTTCAGTCAGCACTCATAACGTTTATCTGGATTCCAGTTTCTTCCTTTCAACATTTTTCTTGTTTGTTCTTTTAAATATTTGTGGTTTAATCTTGTAGAGAAGTGGGATCTTGATTAGCTTGCAAGCCTGGAGTAGATATTAGGCACTGGTATCGTTAGGGGAGTTGGGCGCTGAACGTACTGCCTTTGTAGGCGCAGTGCCTTGCCCATGGAGAATGTGAGGCAGGAGATCGAATAGGGAAACCTCAGCGCGTGGTGGAGAAACGAAACGAGCAGGAACTGTTCCAGAGGTGCCGTTTTATTGTCTTCAGTATTTTTCTCATTTATATTTTCTCAAAATCCCAGGCTGTATCCATGAAAGTCGGAATGGGCTGAACAGAACTGAGATTCTGTTGTGTCTGCCTGGTGTATTTTTTTCCCTTGGCAGAAGCAGTGAATGAGAAGGAGCCATCTTCTCTGCTATGTGTAACCTGATCTTTTTCACTCTCTCCAGCTTGGGGCTTCCTAGCCCTTCTGCCAGAGGGATTTTTATTTCTCTGAGTTCATGGTGTAATTTTTGGTAATTTCATTTGTGGCAATGTGTTTTAGGAACATTAACCCTAATGAACGTGAGGAATCATTAGCACTAAACAGAGCAGGCTGAGGCAGGTAGTGGTTTCATTGGCTTTACTGTCACCTTCCAATTCTTACCTGCTGTGTCCTTCTGCGCTCATCCAAGGAACTCCTGCTTGCTCCTGCCCCTGCTTTTCATCCCCTCAAACCTCCATTTCTGCTTGATGCACCTCTTTCCTGATGTTGCGTGTTGACATGCGTAGCATGTCTCACTTGCTCTGCAGGGAACGGGGTTGTGTTCCACTGTCCTGAAACACCAGACCGTTTTGCTTTCGAGATGGGGACACTTATGTAAAACTTTCAGATCTCTGAAATGTGAGGAAAATTATTTGTCATTGTTTTTCTTCTGGCTTACCATTCTGCAACACTGAGCTTTCCTGTGTATACACGCTATGTCTGCATTTTGTATCCTCCTCCCCGTTTGAATATATAAAGATTTCAGGGTCAAAGTAAAAGATAAACTATATTTTTTCTTGCCTTTTTTTCATTATATTAAAAACCGGAAGTCTTTATTCATATTTAAAAAAAGAAATTGGAAGAAGAAAAACCATCAGCATTTTGTGGAAGTTTGACTATTTACATCAATTTACACCAATATAATGAAAAAAAAATACATCTGGAAAAATGTAGCCCTGTGTTAAGAGTGATGACTTTCCAGCATAAATTTTCAAAGTCACCTTTGGAATGAGGAAAGTCCATCTTCATCCTCAGGATACGGGACTTGCTTAGGTGCAGAATGGGAAACTCTGCAGCTCTACGAATGCAGCCTTGGTACCGTGTACTCTTCATTTAACACTGGTAGGAACTGGCTGAGCTGCTTGATCTGTTTAGCTGCTATGGAAATCAGTACATAGGCAGGCAGAAAATGCATCCTTGCTTGCTGGCAAGTTTCCTACATTTACATCAGTCTTTAAAAAGCAGAGACATATTGTAAGCTGCTCATCAGATCCCTGATGACCCAGTTTAGCAGATGTAGTGATTGGCTAATTGTTAAAGATGCCATTTTTGGTGGGTGAGAGGAAGAGCATCAGCCAGGCTTCTAGCGATGAAGAGTTAGAATCAGCGGAGGTAAGAGCTCTTTAGTGGGAGTAACTAGATAAGGCTTGGATTAATTTGTCTGGAGAACAGAGAATTATGCTAAAGATTTTATAAATTCAGTTTATAAAATGAAACTGTTGGTGTAATTTCCTTAGTAAAGATCTATGTGGTGTAACAACTGTGCAGCTTGGAAGTGTCTCAGACTCCCTGCTGTATTGCTGTTAACCCGCAGTACCACAGTTATTAGCAATTCTTTTTTTTTTTTTTTTTTAAATCTACATGAAAAATGCCTGTGACTACCATGGATGTACTTGATGCGTGGGGAGAATATAGCTACCTTATGTCCTTATAACTGCACTTGTAATTGTGACTTAGCACGCTTTCTATAATCAGTCTGAAGCCAGCAGGCAAAGCAAAGCCCAGGGCTGTGGTCTTGCGTTTCCCAAAAATGCTTCGTGGTCTGCAGACATCAAAGAGCAGTGCAGGTGAAGTGAAATACTGCATTTTTTTTCAACATTGAAGAAAAACCTGTATAATCTCCATGTCTTGCTTAGTGCATGGAAAGGGGGAAATTAGGTAAATGCCGTTACAGCAGCATGTAGAACAGTATCTCTAGGCAAAGTGATGAGTAGGTAGGAGATGGAAAATAATAAAATTCTCTGTTATATATATATGTATATATATATATTTAAAAAGGCAGTAGGTAGATGGGTGATACTCTTTGCTGAAGTGTTTGGGAGCTGTGTGATCAGGACATGAACATTTCAGTTTTTGCTCAGGCTCCTGCCGTTAGAAATAACAAGCAGAGGAACCAGTGCTGCTGATGCAGGATATGAAACTGAATATTATAGGAAGAATATCAATCTGCAAGAGCAGTAATCATGCCTTTAACACATGTGTTCAAGGTTATGCATAATTCAGATAAGGTAGATGGAAAAGAGATAGGAGAGTACAGCTATACCATATCCTATGAAGAAGTGAAAAGGGTTATACTGATAAAAGAGGATCTGTTTCTAGTCACAGTTGATTTAGGGAAGAAGGGTAAAAGATGTCCTAGAGGAAACATTGGGAGTCTACTCTGGGCTTCCTAGGTCTGGATTTGGATAGAAACTTAAGTCTTTGAAATATTATTCCAAGTGCCTTCAGAGAGATGAATATTGTTATGAGAGACTTTTAAATTCTGAGCTATAACTTGGCAAATGAATACTCCTAATAATAATAGAGCCAAAATAATTTTCACTGTAGTATTACCTGTTGTTGGTCCATTGAAAAAATTGTAGATTATAAGAATATTACAGAAATAAAGGTTGTTCACAACTCTCCATGTTCCCCATGGAAAAAAATAATTAAAGCAAGTTTGCAAGTAATTTGTTGTTTAATGAGATACCAGCTTTGATACATGGAGCAAAATAGTTCATGAAGTCAGTCTATCAGATTGAAAACTGAGAGACTTGAAGGCAGAAAGTTTCTTTTTGTTTGTTTCTTTTCTGGTGTGTCAAAGGTACCTTGTATACAGATTCCTGATGGTGTCAGTCAAGGAGAAAAGCTTATAAAAAGGTGCAAGAATCTTCAACCTAACAAGGGGCATAGGTATCTCATAAAGGCTCTTAGGTGCAAAGTGATTATTTGCAAAGAATGGAAAAAGGACTGGTCAGCAGAGACAGTTGCAGCAGAGGCTCTTTTCAAGGTCAGGGGAATGTGAGGGTTAATGCGAGAGTTGCCAAAAATCAGACTGAGTTAAATCTGGGCAGATGTTTCAAAGAAAAGAGGTGTCACTTTGTCCAAATATATGAAGAACGAAGGCTGGAAGAATTGGGGCCACTTTGTTTTGGGGATAGGGTAGCTAATAAGGATTTTGGAGTTTTGATAACAAAATTAAAGGAATAATTTCTTTTTGTTGAAGATAGAGTTGATCATGGAAAGAAAGATATGGGTAGTGGGCATGGGACCACCGTGGATACTATCATGTTAGACATTTGAAGAACCTGGTGTGTGTAGGCTGGGCTGGAGGAGTGAGGTTGGCTGAGAACAGTAATATCTGGTCCTGAAAGCCAAAAGAACTGGCTCATGAAGTTGCAGATCTGATACAGGTTTTTAAGAGATCTAAACGAGAAGCGATACCATATGTTTAGAGAATAGTAAGTGACATATCTTTATTGATGATGGGATGTGGCGGGGGGATGATCTCTGCAAAGAGCCCCATAGATCCAACATTAATTATATGCAAAGTCTGAGGATTAAAGGCTTGGACATAAATAGAAAATGGCATAAAAGGCAACAGGATGGACTTGTGTCAAACTAGGCTGCTAACTGGTTTTAAGATAACTGATTTTCTTCTTTCTTGATGACAAGTATTTTTCTTAACCAGATGACATGTTTTATTATAGCAATGGTTCTACAGCATCTGAGATGTTGCTTGATAGAAAAATACTGAGACGAAAGAAGATGTGATTTTGTGCTGAAGTTATGAAAGAGATTAAGAGAAAACCATGTGTTTTAGGGTAATGATTTTTTTAAAATTTTTTTTATTTTTAAGATGACCACAGGCTAGATCAGGTGCAAAAATGGGCTTCTAGAGTGGCTGGGGAATAGAAAACCTGCCATGTGAGGAAAGACTGGAACAGAGAGAACAGGATACATTGATAGATAGAAGAGGATACATTGGGGAGCTTAATTCTAAGAGAAAGAGAAAATGTGTTTAAGCCAGAGGACAGTACTGGCACAGGAACAAAGAACAAGCAAAAATTGCTCGGGAATAATGGTGAGTGGTAACAAGTTCCTACTGCTGAGAGTGATGTTCTGAGCAGCCTTTCAGCTTGGATAGTGTAGGCATAAAACCCATTTCTAAGACGTAACTTGATAAATTTTATAAAAAGATTAGATTATATCATATGATAGTAAGTGATTTGATTTTGTGTTTGAGAAGGTCTTTTCCAATCTTAATATTTCTGTATTTTAAGGTGTTTGTATGTGTAAGCATTTGCAGGAACAAGGCTCCCGCTTTATAACAGTTATCCAACTTGTGTTACTGGAAACATATGTGCATAGCAGGTCATATGGTAATGTAGTGGGGCCTTTATCTTTTAATAAAATTCTGGAGCGTAACCTTTTCATATTTGGCTAATATTTGTTAAATGTCAATGCGCAGTAATAAACCAGCCATTGTAGACAGCCCTAAAGAGTGAATTTTCACCATAAAAAAATTCCTTGCTTTAATGACTTGCCATTAAGGTATGTTTAGTTTTGCTGTCTGTAGCCTCTTGGCACATGCAAGTTTAAAAATAGTTTTGGTAATCCAGTTTTCTATGTGAGCAGGGGGCTGTGACACTTTGCCACTGAAGTATCACCTAAGTATCTTAATGCTGGTGAGGCGAATTACTTAAATCTGCATCAGAAGTTTTAAGGCACTTCAGTTCTAGCTGGATCTGTTTGCTATAGCTACAGGAACTGAGGCGGTTGGGTGACATTTTTCACTCCTCCGCCTTGATTTGTTCTGTCCATTTGACAGTTATTTATAGATGGTAAGATCAGTGCACCAAGATCATAAAATGTTTCATTCCCGCGGGGCCTCGTTGGAAATGACAGAAATTTGATTGTGAAATGAACATAGGGGTTTTAATTATGAAGTCGGTTTTAAAACCTGGGGCAGTAATATAGGAAAAAAAGAATGCAAAAAGGAGTTGTGGAAAGGACTTTGTGTTTTCATAAATTAATGCCTTTTTATAAGCAGATGTTCTTGGAGATACTGAGTTGCCTGGGTGCATAATAACGGGCTGTGCAGAGGAAGAGAGGACAGGCACCTCCTGAGCGTGTAGATGCAGAAAGAAAAGAAGTGGATTGGCTGCTCTGAGGAGCCAGCTTCAATCTAAGCCCCAAAGTGCAGGACTAGAGAAGAGAAGCCTCCAAACAATCCCCTGGAGAAGGGGATGAGGCGCAGCGTGAGCTTCGGGAAGCTGCTCGGAGTCGGGGGTGAAGCCACCTGGTCGAAGGCCAAGCGAGGTGCAAGTCTGCGCTGGGAGCCTCATCCTTCCTCCTTCCACAGCAGAGAGGTTGAGAAGCAGAGCGACTTTCCCTTTTATGGACAACTAATTTCTCTGTCCCCTGTGCAAATATTGCATGCAGAAACAATGGCTACAGAAACGTGTTCTTAGAAGCAGGCAAATGCCATCCCTTACGCTCCCCAGATTGGCCACGTTCCTTTTGTACGGCGCTAGGGGCCCCGTGGCCCTCGGGAAGATGACGAGGGTGGGTGGCAGGTGCCGTAGCTGCCCATAGCTGCTCAGAGCTGCCCTTTCCTGAGGAATCTGGACAAGAGAGGGCACTCGAGGCAGAGGACAGGCAAGAACAGTCCTGCCGGGGTGGATAGGTCAGAGGGCTGTCGATTAGGCACCTTTTGCCTAAATTATGAAGCGCCACGCATGTAATTTGTGCTAGATAAATGAATCACATGTTTAACCTCTAAAATGAAAAGAAAGGAAAACGATTTCCTTAACCTTAATGCGTTCTGTGTGAGAGGAATTTATTTCTATGGTGAATATCATGGTTTCAATTTTTTTTTTTTGTTTTAATGTTTAAGAAAAAATGAAGGTGCCAGAAGGAACCAATAGGAGAGAAGAGAGATTCAGAAAAGAAAACCTCAAAACAAATCACCCCCCACTCCAGCATTCTTACTGGAGCGTTCGTTACCTGTGAATGTTGGTTGTTGCAGAAATTGTGTCCGTAGCCACTGCACGATGGCTGTGCCAGAGCTATTGCGTAGTGAGTTAATGGCGTGCAGCAGCACTACATAAAAGTTACAGGTCAGAAGCGTTGAAAAGCCTATATGCATTTGAAACAGCGGGGGGAATTTGGATGGCCCGTCTCGGTTTCGATCGCTGTAATGTGCTTGTTTTGAGGCTCCAAAGTCAGAGGCTGCACAGGACCGTCCTTTTGAAGATGGTGTTTTATGTATTAGAAGGGTGGCTTGAAATTACTGTCAATTTGGGGACGTTAACCATTTGAGAGATGGGGTTTGGGCCGGCATCGGCCTGACACGGTGGGGAGCAGCGGTGGCTGAAGCTTTAGGCATGTAACACCCCCCCGCGCCCTGTTATGTCTTCTGAGAAGCACCCGTGTGCTCTCGGGTTGCAGATGCCACCCTTGGCACGCGGGTCCCGGCCTGAACCTGCTGGCCCTCGTCAGAATAACCGCGCATCTGTGCCCGTCGCTTACGGACGCCAAACTCCCCCCAGGAATGCGCGGGCGCGCTCGCCAAGGGGCGAGGGGGCAGGGACCTTCCAGAGCCGTGGGGAACAACTGCCTCTGCGAGGCGCAGCCCCTCTCGCATGGCGCCGCCTGCCCCGTGCCGCTGCTAATCCCCCCCAAGGTTGACTGGAGCAGCTGAGCGCGGGCGAGCGGCGCCCTCCGGCCTCGCGGCGGGCTCGTGTTCCCGGCCTGCTCCCCCCGGCAGCGCCAGTTCCGGCAGCTGTCCCTGCCCCGCTGAAACGCGGCGGGGAGGGAGAGGCGTTAAGTGATACGGGCGCGTGTGCTGTCGTGAAAGAGATCCCTTCAGTGGGAGATGCCGCTGCGGCTTCTCCCCTCTCCCTGCCCTCTGCGGCACCAGCGGGTTTGGCCACGCTAATCCCAGCACCTGTCCCTGCCGAGGACAGCGAGAGGGACGTGGCGGTGGGGGAGGAACAGTCCCATATGTTTTTCGCTGTCCTGGATTGGGAGCGTTCCCTCTGACGCACCTAGAGCCCAGAACATATGCTCTTTTTCGGATCCTAAATGCTGCCTGCTTCCTCCCGGCCCCGCGCGCTGCCGCGCAGCTCCTGTGTTCCCCCCGTGCTGGCAGGCGCTCTGTTTGCTTCCCGGGAGTCGCAGGACGCTCCTCAGTCGAGGCTTCCAGCGCCGTTTTCAGCGCAGGATTTCTAATTTTAGGCACCTCTGCTGTGTACGGCTGAGCTTTGCCTCGCTGGATCCCAGAAGAGAGGGGCTGAGCTGAGCTGAGCCAGGCAGCTCCTTTTTATTTTCAGCTGAGCTAGTGTCAACCTGAGTGGCCCCAGAGGCCCGAGCCAAGCACTGCGCAGGGCTGCCAGAGTCCTTCCCACAAAGCTGAAAGACGGAGACTCAGATTTGAAGCTTCCAGCCCTGTGTCTAGTTGGCCTTTATCTGGAGGATCTTTGGCTATGTATGGTGTGTATTGTATGGATTATCAATACCCAGTTGTCCAGGTAAGCAAAAGGACACTTGCAACTTTAGACCTTGTTGTTTGCTCTGCGTGTTCTTCAAACAACCTCGAGCTTCCATGCTATTTTGTAGAAGGAAGCTGCTTCCATGCTCAGCCCTCTGGCTTGGTGCACACCAGGCCTTGGCTTCCCAGAAGCTCCGCAGAGGGCTTGGATGCTCCATGCATGTGTGTGCTGCCGTTTGACACCTTAACTCCTGAGGATCGTGGTCTTTGGGAATTGTGCGGTTTCATTTTGCATTTTTGGCTTTTTTCCCCCCACCCCTGTGGATTTTGATTTGACAGAATTGCTGTGCTCTGCAAAGCACGCTGCTCTCGAGTGTCTCACTGCACTGCCCGGGGGCGTGTGACATGCCAGTGTGACTGCAGTCCCTTCCGCAGGGGGGGCAAGCCCAGGGGAGCAGACCCCAGGTCCCTCACCCGCCTCCCTCCGCTGAAACTAGCAGCCAAACCTGTCACAAGGTCTCGTTCATCACCCTCTCGCTCCTGAAGATCCAGCGGGAACCTGCAGGACGATGAGAATTGGTGGGCTCGAGCGGTGCGCGGCTCGCGGCGCGTTACGGCCCTGCTGGGCTAGGGGCTATATCTGGAAGACACATGAGTTTTCCTGGCCCGCTGTGTGGAGTCCTGGAGGACTCAGAGGCCGCAGGTCAGGCTCAAATACTTCCAGAGCCAAGTGAAAGGTGATGTTCTCGGTGCAGTCCTTGGCTGGTCGGTGTCAGCATTCCTGGCTCTCACACGCACCAAATTCATCCAGAAAACCTGAAACAAACAGTTGAAGATTATCTACACCGAGATACTTCAGATAGCCACTAAAGAGTATTTTATTAGGTTACTTTGTACTGGGTTTTTTATTACGCCCATGAATAGAATCCACCACCAGAAGTGTGTCTTTTGGTGGTTAAGATTTGCTCCTGATAAATTGGTTCTTTGCACTTGAAACCTTTTTTTTTTTTTTTTTTTTTCTTCCTCTGGCCTTGATCCAGCTGGCAGGTTTGTTCCATCTAAACTTGAGCCAGCACAAAAATGCAGGTAATGGGATGTTAAAATCGAAGGCTATGCTTTCTTTCCACTCTGGCAGCAAAGGGGAATTATAGACATAGCAAAAGAAAGGGGAAAACAAGCCATGGAACTTGCTTAAAGCAGAGTTTTTGTGGCCTTCTTTATTCTTTCCAGGATTATCAATCCTCTGACACTGTTACACTTTCAAATGGTTTGGTTAAAGCATAGACCACTAAGTCAAACTAAGGATTAGCTCTTCTTAATAATCTCACTAGCATGATTTTTGGTGCCATTGCCCTTGTACCAGCTGTTTAAATGTTGTTCTTTGGAGTATTTTCCATTAGGATTTGAATGATGTAAACTAACAAAAAAAAGAAAAAGAAAACATCATTGTGTACATCAGGGAGAGCATGGAAGATAATATAAATGTGGGATAGAAGTACTCAGATGTGCTGCTCGTCTTAGGTGCTCTGCCCTGGCCCTGCGGAGAAGCTACATTTGTCCACAGTCACTTCAGAGTGCTCCATCTAACAGCTCGATAATGAAGTTTCAATGCATATGCGCCTGTGATGGGCACAAAATCACAAGAACTCATCAGTATTGGCATCTAGATCCGTTCTGAATATGTTGCTTTTTGATTTTTGAATAAATGCAGTAAGTAGGAAGTGATGATCTCATGGCTCTGAGCTGTAAGCTATTCAGGCTTCCAGTGTTCAGTTTTACTTGTGCTGCTTTGTTTGCGGCGCTGTGCCCTGCAATTTGGGTCTTTGGTTTTCCTTAAATAGAAGGTAGCAAATGATGGTAAATTGTGTAGTTGTTCTGTGATTTGTATTTATGTGAAGTTGAGGCTCAACCAACTTTCTTTACTTGACCAATATCTGAACCCCAGTCCTCAATGGAAAAGGTGACTTGCGCACATGAGGCAGATAATTTAATGGGATTTGCTCGTTGTACATTATGTCCTTTGGCCTCAGCAGAGCCCAGAACAGGACAGAGCGTCGTCAAGTCTGATCTTGAATTTGGTGGTGTTCTCAATGATTTTAAACACCTAGGAGGTCTGACCACTACAAAACCATTTGAAGTGAACATCTAATATGAAGACCTGCATTTAATATTGTCCTAGTGCTTCAGTTGGAAATGGGGGATATTCTTTTGGCAATTGGGAGCAAAGGTGAATATATTTAAAGCCCAAGGGAGGAGAGATTTTCAGGAGAAAATAAGAAATGTAGATGAAAGAGAGAAACCAGCATGAGATCACATTTAATGGTCTTTGCACTCTTGTAGCACATGAGTAAAGAAGTTGTGCCAACAGGGTAGTGGGAGTTGGTGCATAGGAGAGCACACTGTACCTTTTAGATTTGGATGCTTCCACATTTTGTCATTTCCTTGGATATTTCTTCTTGATGGCAAACCAGTTCAGTTTTTCCTAAAATGAAGGCCAAAATGGACTAGAAAATGATGCTGTCCTGGTGGTGTCCTGGAGGTGAGAGCACCATAGTACTACCATGCTCTTAATGCTTCGATAGTAACATGCCCTCTCCGTCCTGGGGGTGTTTCTGCTTCATCCATAGAACTGAGATGAGAAATTGCATTTGCCCAGGGTCTGCTGTGCCACAGGAATACAACTATTTATTTATAAGCAGCTTGTTGATTCGCAGAAATCTGGCGAGATGAAATGAAAAGTATGTGGATGAAACCTGGCGCTTTGTTGTGCAGAAGGTCTGAGGAGGCCACTGTGGTTTTTTGCTGCTTTGAGATGGAATTTGCTCCTGACTCAGGACCGTGCTGCCAAATCTTGGAGTTTTTATAGGGGAAGAAAAATGTAACACCTCCCCGGGTATTACAGTATCGCCTGCAAACCTGTAGCATCCTCAGCGAGGTAGCGCAGGCCTTGAAATAACTCGGGGAACTGTGGACTCTGACCCAGAGGCTCGTGGGCTTGGTCCTTCTAGGGCTGTGGAGCCCGGCCCCTTCCCAGGGGACCACCCAGCTCCCTGCGGGGTGGGAGCAGGGCGCCCGGCTCTTTGCACCGCTGCTCGGCTGGGACGTGGTGGTTTGCCCCGGTCTCGGTGGTGGGTGAGGAGCTCCCTGGGTTGTGGCGCAGGCCCCACGCTCCTGCTGAACTGGGGAAGAGGGGAGGAGGCAGAGGTTGGCTTGTAGGGATGGGACTGGGAGGCCGAGGGCAGCATGGGTCAGCACTGGCTCCTTAGAGAGCCATAGCAGAAGCTTATGAAAAAGAAGGGAAAAGGCCTCAGATTTTCACCGCTCTGTATTCTTTTGAGTGTAATTTATACCCGGTCACGTTAATGTGAAGAGGAGCACTGGGTCACGAGCGGCGTTCCTGCGCTGCACTCTGGCCCTTGTGCTGCAGAAGCCCATGAGCTCTCCCGAGGCACCGACGACGTCAAGGGCGCTGCCCCGAGGAGCTACTCCCCGCGGCCGATTTCACCTTGGTGCCATGGGGCACCCGCACCGTCCTCGTGCCGCTCGTGCCGCGGGGGAGCTGGCACCTAGGCCCGGCCTCCATCCTGACCAGGGGCTGCCGTGCGTGCGCGGGTGGCAAACACCAGCGCCCACTCGGCGGAGCCGGGGGCAGCCTCTGCGCCCGCCGCGGAGCCGGGGCAGCGGAGCCGGGGGCAGCCTCTGTGCCCGCCGCGGAGCCGGGGGCA